>LOEQ01006975.1:7468-18799 GCA_001685075.1 Bramus lutescens | reverse complement strand
GGCCTGCAGACATATACACAGACAGAACATTGTATACATAATAAATAAATAAATAAATATTAAAAAATAGCTAAGACAAATATGTTAGCATATTTATCACATAATGGATTTAAATAAGTATAGATTGCTTATTTAAATGAGAATTATATTCTTAAATTAACATTAAAATAAGAAGAATATTCAGACTTATTAATAAAATTAAAAATATACTGATTCTAGATGTGGTAAAAGAGAATTAAGACTGAAGATAAAAATTATAAAACTTGATAGTATCAATCTACCCAATTCATCCAAGAATCAGCAAAAATTTAATAAAGTAGCAACTGTGTATGTAAGAAAAGGCTCTAATGCCTGTCTCTGAATTTTAGCAAAGTCAAGTGAGTAATTTGTTTTTTAAGAATATAACACAGTGTAACATTCTGTATTTTAAGAATATGGAAGATCTTTGCTTTGAGGCACACAGTGTCCATTTATGAAATCCAACTCTCTCCACATATAGATGAGGCACACAGTGCCCATTCATAAAATTCAACTCTAGCTATACATAAATGAGGCACACACTGTCCATTCATGAAATCCAGCTCTATTCTTGTATAGAAATAGCATATGAAAAATCATAGAACTAGAAATCATATTAATAGTCTAACTGTAGCAAAAGAAAGCTGAACATTAACAAAAATCCCAAATAGGCACACCTATCTAGAAGCGTTAAAGTACTATTAAGCAGTTAATCAAAGGAGAATGAAGAAACTTACATTTAGAAAACTGCTTAAAATGGTAATTCAAAACCCTGAATCTGGAGAAAATATTAAGAAGATATCACAACAATTTTACAGTTACTTATGCAAATTTACAGTTATTTATGCAAACATTTAATAAACAAAGGTATTAAATGTTTACCTGGAAATGTTATTATAAGAAATACAAAAAGTGAGATATAATGGCATACCTGCCCATTCTCATAATGTGAGCTACACAGTGAAATTCGGTCTTGAAAAACAAAACTAACCTAGCAAACAAACAAACAGAACAATAGGCCCATACTACAAAAATTTTGGATACCTTACCATTTGTATTTAACACAGAATAAAGTCTTTTGAGATCATTAATTTTCTTTAAAATATCACTCTTGGTAAATAATTTGGAATTCCATTGAATTCCTTTGTTGCCTGGTTATCTGCTGAGATATTTGCTCATTTGCTGGGATGTAATGGCAAACCTTCTCATAGTTGTTTTTGTGTGGATGTTGGTGCTGCAGTCTTATTATTGTGATGGGCCTCTATGACTGAAAGCAACTTAAGGAAAAGGTAGTTTTGGCTGTGGTTCCTAAGGGGTAGATTCTATAATGGTGGAGAAGGTCTGGAAACAGGAGCAGTAATCTGAGAAATCACATTTTATCCAAACACAGGAAGCAGGAGAAATGTAAGCTCACAGGAAGTGGGGTAAGGCCATAAATCCTCAAACTGTGTAAGGGGGCAGAACATACCAGACACTAAATTCTTACCATAAAGGAGATTTATTAGTCCAAAACTATAGGCATGGGGGAGGAGGGTTGCCTCCAGATCAGATAAAGACAGACAGTAAGTGCTTCTGTAGGAGTGGGTTTTTAAGGGGAAAAACGAGGAAGTCTGTATTAGAATTAGTTGGTTAACTCCTGAATGGACCTGTTAGCCAGTGTATCCAAAATATAAATTTTGATTTCTGGACCTTTTCATTTAGTGTCAGAAATGAATCACTGGCCAAATACAGGAGGCCCTGGGGCTAGCTTTAGGAATGTGATAAAACAATTTAGCAATGAAGATGGATGGTGAAAAGGCAAGACCTGCAAATGGCATGCTTGCTCTGCTTGGGTCTGTTAGAGAACCCTTCACTCTGCCCTTAGTGATATTCTTCCTCCTGAAAGGCTTCATTTCCTAAAGGAACTGTAACACATTAGTTCTCAGCCTGTGGGTCTCAACACTTTAGGGTTGCATATCAGATATCCTGTATATCAGATATTTGCATCATGATTCATAACATTAGCAAAATTACTGTTATGAATTAGCTACAAAATAATTTCATGATTGGGGTCACCTCAGCATGAGAAATTGTACTAAAGAGTCACAGCATTAGGAAGGTTGAGAACCACTGATCTATAAGCTCAAACAATGCCGCCAACTGGGAATCAAGTATTCAAATATGTGTACCTATGGGGGATATTTCAAATTCAACTTATCACATGTATGTTTCTGAAGCATATTTGAATCATAAGCATAGGAATGTTGGCATGAAAAGAAATCATATTAGTTGAGAGTAAGCAGTCAGTATCTCAAACAAACACTGTGCTCTGTCTTCTCTTTACAATAAATTCTGTCATCTGATTTTCATCAAAGAAGGACATTAGAAATTTTTTCTTAAAAAAAATGAGGACGTTTTGAGAAAGTAGTGTGTGTGCCAAAACAAAACTTCTTAGGTACAGAAGATGGTCAGTGTTCTAAAGAAGTGCGTTTTACATTCTTCAGAGCCGGGAGGAGCGGAGCGGTGCATCTAGCTTTTCTTTCTTATACATTGAATCTTGTGTGACAATTTATCAACAAGTTTTCTCGGGACGCTAAGCATTTAGAGCCACTCCCCTTTGCTGCTGAGGTTGGCATCTGTGTGGAACGCCACTTGGTTTGGGTTTTCAGTTCTACTTCCCACACCTGTCAGTTGTCTAATTAGGTGAGCTGATTGCTTTGTCATTCTTTCCTTGATATGGCATCAAATTTTCTTTCAACTGTTCTAGAAACACATTGATTAATTGCTATCTTGTACCTTCTTGTACTGAGCTACACTGAGTTTTTGCAGTTGGAGACTCTGGATATTTTTGATGTGGTTGGTGCTCACTTTTGGAATTAGTTCCACCAAAGTTACACTACTCAAACACAGTAAAATAAAATATATCATTTAGTATTCTAAATAAAAACTTTTTACAATATTTGTTTCAAAGTATCCCACTCAAGTTGTCCTGGTGATTTTTATGTTATCTTTAACATCACTCTAGGCAAACAAAACTGAACATTTCGTATTATCAGTGATAATACTACTGTTTATATTTCCATTGTATAATGCTAGTTTGAAGGGAAATATAGAAATGTTGAAGAGATATACGAAATCCCTGAAATTACACATTGGTTATATATAATATTGTTATATGAAATGCATACTATAAATACTTTCTATATAAATAGTCACTTAGTTGAACAGTGGAAATTGCCCCAAACTAACTCAACGGATTCAATTTTTCCATACACATTTTACCAAAAGTTTATCTTTGGATTAGTTATGAGTGAGGAAGTTCTCATTTCATTCTGAAATGAAAGAGAACTATGAATTACCACTTCTTTCTTGCAATGTTCCCTTTGGGCACACAAATGATTGGCTAACTCAGAGAAGCAATGTCAGCTGTAAAATCTTGATAAGGTTCTATAGCGATGCACATTTCTTAGGATGTCATTACTTTTTGTGTAGAAGGCAAGTTCTAATTTAAACAAAAAGCAAAGTGTGGTCTCTCAGGGTGGTCAGCATAGGAAATGACTTTGAATACTTCCTTAGTCCTTTCTTTGAGTTTTTTTTTTTTGAGCTCTTGTACACCAGAAGTCCAGGGAAATTTTTGTGTTCATAGGGCAGAGAACACATTGGGACTGTGGGAAATAACAATATACTTCACTTTCATATCATACCTGCCACTGACATACAGGCTCTTAAATCAGTGAGAATCCTGGTTCTGTGACCATGCAGTATCACACCAAGCCCTTCTGGCCTTCAACTCCAACCACACCTCTTACTGGCTGTGTTTCTGTGTGTCTGTATGTGAGCAGGCCACACACCCATGAAGCCAATGTTGCCTCAAGCTTTGTAATATAACTTGTTTATTCTCTAGGCCTTGAAGTGATTTCCAGACAAACAAGTGGGAACACTATGTGCCCGGTCCAGTGCTCCGCACTTTGCATAAGGCTCTTTCTTTAGTCTCCAAACAACCATGAGAGGTACATTTTATGATTAGCTCAATTTTACAAAATGTAAAGCTTATGAAGTGTTGTAGTTGGAATATGAAATGTCCCCAGCAGTTTCATGTGTTTGAACACTCAGTCTCCAGCTGGTGGTGTTGTTTGGAAACACTGTGTATCCTTTGGTAAGAAGGGTCTTTGGATGGTGTATACTGGTTTCTAGAGATGGGCTTTGAAGGTGATGGCCAGTTCTGATCTGGAACTATTTTTCTGTTTCCTGAATGAGTAAGATGCCAAGATGCTGCTGCTGTGTGCCCCTAACATCACAGACAGGACCTGGTCCCACGCCAATGTCTTAGCCACTGTAAAGTCCTAGACTCTGTAAACTGTGAGCAGAAAGGAATCCTTCCCACCTTTAAGTTGCTTCCATCAGGTGTTTGGTCACAGTGACAAAAAGCTTATTAATATACAAAGTTTAACTTTGTCCTGTGAGGTCACACAGTCCACAAGCAGCAGAACTACTCTTCCTCAGACAAAACAACTTAATGGCATCCTACAAACAAGGAGTGCGGTATGAACCATCATTACAGAATGAAGAGTATATGGCTTAGTAAACTGATTTCATGGAAACTTCCAGTAATACAGAAATAAGTGTATGGTCCAAGTGTGGTTGACTGATGCTTCTTAGGGTCCTGTGAATCATTTAAACAGACGTTCAGTTGGACCCTTCAAGTGCTGAATGAATTCCTTCCTTCCCTGTGCTGCTAGTCAACCCCTCCTCAGTCACAGTCTACTCCACACTCTGCTGGATGGATACACTGCTAAGAAGTCTAAGTATCCATCAAGATCCAAAGAACCTCCATGATTAATTTTGAGGTTCAGAGACTTTGATTAATGAAAATTCTTGAGCTTCAGCTATTTCTATTACTGAACAAATGCTAAGACTGGAGGGGTAGCTTTTCTCCAAACTTGTCCTGCCAAATATGCCTGGAAAAGCTGCCTGCGAATATCTTCTTGGTCTGCACACAGAAAGAATGGGCATTAGTTCAACCCTTAACTTTCTGTGAGAAGAATAAAGCTTCTGGGCTGGGTGTCTTCTTAGAAACAGGCTTCCTAAGCCTTGCAAAACACCCTCTGTCCCCAGAAACTGCCTAGGGCCATGCGGACTCTGCAGCTCTGCCACAGGGACTCCACATGGAATTTAGACTTTAACTGTGACTATTGGGGTGCACTGTCCATGACCTTAGCAATAAAATATTCTTCTTGGAGGCTTTCAGACCTAGGTTGGTGACTTTTCTGCTCTTCCCCTTCTCAGATAGGTGAGACTGTTGTTCTTGATTACCACTGCTATTAAAAAGATCTCACATTCTGGAAATGGATGACAATAGTGACAGTGTCTAGAAGCTTCCTTTGGAAACTCTGCTTAGAAAAGAAAGTGAATGCTAGGCATGGTGGCCCAAGGTCATAACCCCAACTCTTGAGGGCAGAGACCTGAGTTGAAGGCTAATGTGATCTATAGTGGGTTGTAGAACAAACAAAGCAGAAAGGAGGGAGGATCAGAAACACACTAAGGAATAAGGCTAGTCACAAAGGAGTGTGTGTGTGTGTATGTGTGTGTATGTATCTGTGTTTTCCTATGAATTACTGTTTGAGGCGTTTCTCAATTGGTATTTTCTTTTTGGTAGAGTGCTGTGGGGCATTGATTTTGTACCCTATAAAGATCTGTCAGTTGTATTGCTTTAATAAAATGTTGATTGGTCAGTAGCCAGGCAGGAAGTTTATGTGGAGCAACCAGGAAGAAAATATAAGTGGGGCAACGAGAACAGGAGAATTCTGGGAAGAGGAAAGGCACAGTCTGCAGTTGTCATCCAGACACAGAGGAAGCAAGATGAGAATGCCTCACTGATAAAGGTACTAAGCCACATGGCTAACAGAAACAAGAATTACGAGCTAACATAGGATGTGAGAGTTAATAAGAAGCCTGAGCTAATAGGTCAACCAGTTTATAATTAATGTAGACCTCTGTGTGTTTCTTTGGGACTGAACGAGACTGGGAAGGACAGAAGCCTCTGGCAACAGTAGAGTCTGCCTCTCTATCCCAGGCTGAATTGGAAACTACCAAGTAATTCCAGCTGACCTTGAACTTGTGATCCTCTTGCTGCAGTCTTTTAAGTACAACCACACCCAGCAGAAGTATAATCTTTTACCCAAAAAGCTACATCAGCCTCTTTAACGGAATTAGGAGAAAATTCAATATTTCTTAGTAGATTTAAGTGACAAAGGACAGATAGTTTAGAATTTGAAACTGAGGGGTAAAAATAATCAAAATAAAATAAATAAACAACACCTTCCCTGACCCTGACCCCTCTCACCAGAAATATGAAGGGAAAGAGCAGAATCGATGGCAGAAGGCAACTTGAGGTAGAGACAAGCATAATACTCTTTTAAATAAAAGCCAAATAAATAGTTTGTGAAGTTTGATAAATGGTGGGTACAGTATGTTGTGACACTCCACCCTCCAGAATTGTTGATGCCATTTATAATCTATGAAACTATGTGTGTTTGGAGCCATCCTTTTGTTCTGGCATTAACATATAGAGACACAGTCTGGACAAAGTAACAACACAAAGGAAGTATTGTAAAAAAATGTTGTATTGTTTGGATTCAGTCACTAATAATATTGACAAATCCTTGGAGATTTTTATTGTCCTGTAAAGTGGAAGTAAACGAAAACACAAAGACGGATGCCAAATTATTTTGAGTTGAGTGAATTCCACTTTATTCATGTCAATAGTTCTTTAAAACCTGGTGCAGTGGGGTCAATAATTTTTTGTTTCTTTGTATTTATTTACAAACTGCATGCACCTCTGACCCTTCCTTAGATTTAATACTAATTCCTAAGGACCTGATTTCATTTATGAAATTCTCTAAGTCCACAAGAATGAAAGAGGTCAAATACTGCTGTTCATTGGGTCCTTCCATGTGTGGGTGCCAGGCAAGAAAGGCTCCTGGTCAGTTCCTCTATTTGATCAATTGGCTTGTCATTTAATCTATTTCTATGGAGAATTGGTCTGACCTGACTTCAGATTAGCTTAATGGGGATTAAGGTGGCATGAAATGTATAATGTTACAAATTTATAAATACAAAGATGACTAGAAACTAACTTATCTTTGGGGTTGGAAGTGATTAGGTCAATCTCTAACTATAATTACAAATAGATTCTTGCTACCTCTGAGCAGTGTGGAGCTGGGGTAAGTAATTGTGCTTGCCTTTGCTTAAGCCCGCAAGGCATTTTGGGTTCTGCCCAAATAAAGCAGCCTTTTGGCATGGCTCTTTAGCTGGCAAAATAACTGCATAATGTCTGCAGAATTTAGAATGGCCAAGAAGGGCAGGTTAAAGACAGCCAAATTATGATATCACATCCATAAAACCTCATCAATGGTGACACACTCAGTGAATTGCTTTCATTAATTTATTCTTAATTAAGAAATTCTAAGTAGAGCAGTGTCTACATTCCTTGACAGATTTAACATTCTGCCCCTGTCCCTTTTTTTGTTCATTGCTTTTCAAACAAACAAACAAATAAACAAAAACTTGGCTACTATAGGTATCGTATCGGTTGACAGGAGATGAAGTGGTGTGGCTTGGGTAACCTGGGTTGCTGAGGCAGTCTGATGGCGGGAGCATGTATTGTAAATGGTGTCCTTGCTATGGGGATTGTCAAAGATGTTACTGAGTCTTCCACTCTGGTGAGTATCGGAGCACACCTTACAGTGCAGTGAAGGAGGGCTGATTACAGAATTCTGTCTTTATTATCCAGCTAGGGACAGGGTGACCCTGTTCCCTTAGAGCTGAGGGACCAGCTGATCCAACCTTGGCTAGCTTGGGGTCAAATGATCAGATTCTTTTGGGAAGAGGGAGTAAGAATGGCTGTTAGGTTGCCAGAATAGAATCAGGATCAGGGAAACAGTGGAATATGCAGTTGAATGCCAGCCCAGTTTTTCTTTGGGTCACACATGTTTTTAAAGCTAAAAATCTGGCTGGTCTACAAAACGACATGAGGAGGAACTGAGGGAAGCATTTCCTGGTAACCGTCTGACCCTGTCGGGAGTCGAGAATGTCACTGTGTGGAGGCAGATATTCAGAAGTCTCAGTTGTGTTGTCTGGGTGCCTGGAGTTTTGCTCAGCCAGCAGAACATAAGAGCTACTGCAGCGCCAGGAGGCAGAAAGAAAGCTCTCTGTATGGTCCAGTATGGAAAGGAGAGTGGGAGGAAATCACAGCCATGAGAATGGAAATGAGCCAAAGACACCAAAAGATTTACCAGGGCAAGGAGAAGATGAAAATAAACAGAGAAAAGGTTTGCAAGACCAAAGTGTCAAAGATTTTTTTTCACTGTTTTATAGGCAAAATTTAAAAGAGCAGTGTATGAGTTAGGAACTATAAATAAATATTTGTTCCTTTTTGTGGTCATGTTACTGTATTGAAATTTATTTTTCCTATTTGTTCAACTTTGAAAAATCTAATTTCTCAAATACAATTCCTTTTTTGACATTTTATTAACAATAGGAGCTATTGTTCTTGTCTGTAACAGATACTACTAATCAGAACTAATTAGCAACTATTAGGAACTATGAGATATTTTGGTTACTTGGAAAAGTATAGGTATAGAGATGTATCCTAAAATACTTACCTATATATTCAAATTCCTGGTATCTATCTGAAGCCTTCTATAAAATCCAGTGAGGTGATTGCTACCTGCTTTTAATCTTGGCACTTAGGAGGTGGAAGCTGGAGAAATGGAAGTTCAAGGTCATCCTTTTTGGCTATATTAAAAAATCAAGGTCAGCCAGGGTTGCATGAGACCCAGAAAAGGCAAAACAACAACAAAAATGAAAGGGAAATAATATTCTTTTAATGTAACCTTGCAAGTCAGTTGCATTCCTGAGGACTTTTATATCAAATAATCATGTCAAGTAAGTGTCAGTTGGACGGGCCTTGATGCATGCTATGGAAGCCCTGATAAAGTAAACAGCGTGGACAAACCCCGAAGTATGGCCCAAATAAAGAAATCAAAGAGGATAGCAGGTTTTCTCCCCTTATTATTTGTATCTCACTGCTTTGGTGAATATTTGTGAGGGAATTCCCGAATTCAAGTAAGAGACAATCACAACTACACTCAGATTTCAAGAGAACGAATCAAGCTGGAACTGAGCTTCAATTAGGTAAGAACATCTAACATGAAGGCTTCCTGGTATTTCATAATGAGAGGATCAAGAGACAAAGAACGGAAGCTGGTGTTTGAGATAACATAAGACCCACTAACAGACAGAACAGGAGAGAAAGGCACCTTGGTGAAAGCCCTTGGCACTAGGCAGGGGCAGAGTTCAGGTGTAGGCTCTACTGCCTACCAGTGGTGGAGGAAGGCACCAGCTGGACTCTGGAGTCCTTCAGACTCTGCATTTCTGTGATTATAATTCCTGTTTCTGGAGAAACATAGTTCCGGTTTCATTGAACAGCACAGGAGAGTGACTGGATAAGGTTTACTTTAGTGAGGGAGAACTTGCTCTTTTATTTCACTACAATTTGGGCTTCCTTCTGCATATGCTGTCATTATTATCTTGAAGTTTCTAGTGTGATTTGTTGGGAAGATGGAATAGAACATGATTATAATGCTTGGCTGGGGTGGGGTGGAGTAAATCTACTCCCTGGTACCAGGTCTCAATATTTCTCCTTGACAGTTAACTCTGGCAGGTACAGGCCAGACTTGATTTATCTTAGCTAGTATGCAGAATGTCCAATGCTCATGCGGCTTCTTAAGCACAGAGTTCCCCACAACTCCATGCGAGCTTACATAGCAATGAATTATAGTTTCTGGGTTCCCTTCTAGGTGGAGCAAAATTAACTTACAAGCTCTGGCTGAAAAAACTCAAGTTTTTATATCATTAATAGTATGTTCAGGTCAACTGTTTAAGCACATTTAAATGAAAAGCATGAAAATGGAGATGGCTCACAGATTAAAACAATCTCTTGGCTTCCAGAAGAGATTTGGCTGATGGGTTTGGGTATCACTGAAGTGGAAATACCAGGAAGGTTGTTACACAGGCACCCTCACCCTTGCCATACTTGCCTCAAGAGGAATGCAAATGAGTCTTGCCATCCCTAATGTCAATACATGTAAAACAACACCACCGTAACACTCAGCACCAACACCCCTGGGAAGACCTATTTACTGACTAAATGGGGAAACTGACAAACTGATAGTTTCTCACAATTCTTGATAAAGAAGTATAAAAATGAAAACAGTGCACATGTATGGGTGCCCATGCTCATCAATGTGTACATGTGTATGTGCTCATGTTCATCTGTGCAGACACGTGTATGTGCTTAAGTTCATCATCATGCACATGTGTGTGCTCATGCTCATCAGTGTGCACATTCTGTGTGGTCATGTTCAGCAATGTGCACACATACATATTCATGCTCATTCATCTGCACATGTGTGTATTCACACTCATCAGTGTGAACATGTATATATACTTAAGTTCATCATTGTGCACATGTATGTTTATTTATGTTCATCATTGTGCACATGCGTGCTCATGCTAATCAGTGTGCACACATACGTATTCATGCTCATTCATGTGCACATGTGTGTATTCACACTCATCAGTGTGCGCATGTGTACTCATGTTCATCAGTGTGCACATGTGTGTATGCTCATGTTCATCATTGTGCACGTGTGTGCTAATGCTCATCATTGTGGATATGTGTGTGTGCTCATGCTAATCAGTGTGCACACATACATATTCATGCTCATTCATCTGCACATGTGTGTATGCTCATGTTCATCAATGTGCACATGTGTATGTGCTTATGCTTATCATTATGCACATGTGTGTGCTAATGCTCATCATTGTGGATACGTGTGTGTGCTCATGCTCATCAGTGTGCACACATGTGTATTCATGCTCATTTGTGTGCACATGTGTTTATTCACACTCATCAGTGTGCATTGTGTATGCTCAGATGATCAGTGAGCACATATCTCTTCATTTTCATCAGTGTGCATGTGTATTTATTCACACTCATCAGTGTTCACACTTGTGTTTGCTCATGCTTATCAGTGTGCCCACATGTGTGCTCACACTCACCAGTGTGCACATGTGTGTGCTCACACTCATCAGTGTGTACATGTGTGTGCATGTGTGTGTGCACTCTTGCTCATGAATGTAGCAGAGAGAGAGATGAGATACTCATACTCAGGTTTCGTCAACTGAACTAAGTACTGATGTGGGAGGGTCATCTGCCTTTGTGTTACTTTCATTGGTTAATAAAGAAACTGTCTTGGCCTTTTGATAGGC
>LOEQ01006974.1:47514-66169 GCA_001685075.1 Bramus lutescens | reverse complement strand
CAGAGGCAGGTGGATCTCTGTGAATTTGAGGTCAGCCTGGTCTACAAGAGCTAGCTCCAGGACAGGTTTCAAAGCTATAGAGAAACCCTGTCTTGAAAAACCAAAAATAAACAAACAAACAAACAAATAGGTAAATAAATAAATAAAAATAAAATAATTTTTTTTTAAAAAAGAGCTCATCACCATTACAAAGGGAAGTGCGGCAGCGAGCAGGCATGGCTCTTGAAACAGCGAACTGAGAGCTCACATCTTAAACCACAAGCAGGAAGCAGAAAGCACACTGAGAATAGACTATGTCTTTTGAAATCTCAAAGCTGGCCCCTAGTGACTCACTTCCTCCAGCAGGGCCACATTTCCTAACCTACCCAAACAGTGACACCAAATGGGCACCAAGTGTTCAAATACGGTAGATTGTGGAGGATATCTTATTCAAACCACAAGATAGCCAATTTTTAAAATATTTTTAAAATTAGCTAGGCGGTGGTGGCGCATGCCTTTAATCCCAGTACTCGGGAGTCAGAGGCAGATCTCTGTGAGTTCAAGGGCAGCCTGGTCTACAAGAGCTAGTTCCAGAACAGGCTCCAAAGCTACAGAGAAACCCTGNATATATATATATATATATAATATTCTTCATAATAAATAATAAACATATAGTTTCCCTGTGTTTGGTGGGCCAGGCTAGCAATTGGTGTATTCATGGTTCTCCAAAGAGACAAAATCAGGAAGATACGTTTCCAATTTAGGAGATGGAAGTTATTAGGGACCCAGACTCATTGGATGATGAAGGCCAGGCAGTCCCAGAAGGCTACCTGTAGGTGGGGAACTGGGAATGCCTTGCTGGTAACGTTGCCCAGTCCAAGACTAAACACCCCAGAAACAGTGAAGCTAGTAGTATAAAGCTGTGAATCGCTGGTGTAAACCCAGGAGTTCTAGGCTAGAAAATATAGACTTCTGGTGTCTGAGCCCGGAAGTCAGTGTATTCACAACTTGGGTGATGGGGGACAGCTAGCCTTCCATTTGATCTCACTAGGCCCCCAACCAGTTGGGCAATACCCGCCTACTTCAAGTATGGTCTTCCTCACTCTCTCTTCTCAGACATGCATGATAACTCCTCTGGAAACACCATCACACGTGAACCACAAGTACGCTTTTCCAGATCTCCAGGCATCTCTGAATCCACTCAAAAATCCTATTTAGAACTGACCATCACGCCTAGTTTGCTCTGGGTCAGGAAAGTCAATGACTTTGTACTGCTTATGACTGACCATGAAGTAGAAAAGTCCTGTGAAACTAAGCCCTTCCCCTAAAGAATCTCACAGTAAGTACTCAGGCTGGTACTCTCAGAATTTAATTTAATTATAGGTTACTCTATAGCATACATGAGAGAATTGCTTGGTGTGGGGAAAATTCTCCATACATCAGGCCATAGAAGTAGTCTATGTTAAGTGTAAGAGGGTGTCAGGGGAGGGAACAATCTGTCTTTCTAAAATGGGTAGCTCTGGAGGCTGGAAAGTCTAAGACAGTGGTAAATCAGGGTCTGATGAAGATACTCTGTCTTTGTAACTGGTATCTTCCTGTCATGTCCTCTTGGGACACAAGGAAGAAGTTAAGTCTTCTAACCTCTTTATGTAAGAGCGCTATCCCAATCATGGTGGGTTAATTAACTCACGACACTCCTGCCTCCTAAAGCAGTGACCTTGGAAGTTAGCATTTGGCTTTCAGTTTTAAGAAGAACCCCAACCAAGTTTTTAGACCACAGCTCTTACAATCTATTCCCTCAGCCTATTTGTCCTGACAGGGCTGCTTGCCGTATTCCAGTGGTGAATGATGACATTAAGTAAGAGCATAAGGAGTCTGTTGGAGGGCTGGAGAGATGGCTCAGAGAATAAGAGCACTGCATCTTCTTCCAGAGGTCCTGAGTTCAATTCCCAGCACCCACATGGTGGCTCACAGCCATCTGTAATGAGATCTGGTGCCCTCTTCTGGCCCACAGGGATAGATACAGGCAGAATATTGTATATATAATAAATAAATAAATCTTTAAAAAAAAGAAGTCTGTTGGAAAAGTAAGAGGAAACAAAACATTGTTAGAAAAGAAAGACAAACACCCCCCCCCACACACACACACAGTGGTACAGATCTGACAAAACCTCAAACAACCAAATGTGGAACTCCAGAAGAAAATACTGTCTTTTGGGGAAAATCTTATGTTGTGGGGACGGAGGAGGGATGGACAGGCCCTGCTTCCGCTGCTCTGCTGTCATTGATTGGCAGCTGCCAAGGAGACAATGGGTTCTACTGGAATGATATGCTTTGGCTTCGTGTGGAGGCATGGAACTTAATGGCACTCAGTGGATCTGAACGGCAAGCTCTTTTAAAACTTAAAATGTATTATTTATTATAAGTGTGTTCTACATATATGCACGTGGGGTGTGTGTAAGTGTGCATGTGTGTACACTTTATGGACTTGCTTGTCCCCTTCTTCTGTGAGTTCCATGGATCGGGCTCAGCGTTCAGGGATGCACGGCAAGAGCTTCTACCACCGAGTTGTCTGGCTGGTCCCTGAATGGCAAGTTCGGTTTAAAAGGAGACAGAAGTGGCGTGTATCCACGACCGTCCTCCAATGTGAGAAGGTCCGTAGGGTCCCTGCACCTAGGAAGTTGCTTTCATCTTGGCTTTTTTAAATCTTATTTATTTATTTATACTGATATTTTATTTATGTTTTAATAAATAAAGCTTAACTAAAGACCAGAAGGGCAAAGTTAAGCCACTAGAGGTCAGGCAGTGGTGGTACACACTTTTAATTCCAGGATTTGGGAAACAGAGGCAGATGGATCTCTGTGAGTTCAAGGCCACCCTGAACTACACAAGATCAATGAAGAAACAAATCCAGGTGGAGGTGCTTCACACTTTTAATCCCAATACTAGGAAGTCATAAGAGGTAAGACTTCTCTACTGGCTTGGCTGCTTTGCTTTTTTGGTTTTTGGCTTGAAGCCCATTATCTGTCTCTGAGTTTTTATTATTTATTTATTTATTCATTTATTCATTTATTCATTTATTTTGATTTTTCTAGACAGGGTTTCCCTATGTAGCTTGGAGCCTATCCTGGGACTCACTCTGAAGATCAGGCTGGCTTCAAGGCTGTGCCACCACCACCCAGCTATCTTTGCTTTTTTAAATCTACAGCACAGAATCGAGAAGATATGTACACATATACTACCTGGTCTTTTACAGAAAAGTCTACCAAAAATTGGCATTTGTTTTAAGGATTTTCATGCTGTGTTGACATGGTTTATATCCACTGCAGCTCCAGGATGGAGTTGCTGCTGTGGGTTTGGGTTTCCTTGCCACTCCCCACTTTGCATTCAGCAGAATCATGTCTGTAGTTTGAAACTGGCCATGTAGGAGAAACTTACTAGAGATTAGCAAATGCTGACACTTGGGCCTGTTTCTCTTTGGAGAGCTGGTTGGTAAACATTTACACAGCGGCCTGTTTCACCGCACAGTGCATATGTATTAGATATCTTACACAGACGTAGGTACTGAAGTTCTAATCCCCCAATACCTCAGAATGTGATTGTCTGTAGAATAAGAGTCCTTGAAAAGGTAAGGCAATTAAGTTTAAATGAGGTCATTAGGGTAGATGCTAATACAATACGAAGAATTGTCCTTTTGAGAATTGAGGTCTGGACACAGATGCAGAGGGCAGGCCCCAGGATGACTCAAGGCAGCAGCCGTCTAGTGCAAAGGGCAAAGCCAAAAGGGAGTCCCACCCTAATGACACCTTGGCATTGGACTTAGAACCTCTAGAAGAGGGATAAATTTCAGTTTTCTAAGCCATCCAGTCTGTGACACTTTGTTTGAGCAGCCCTAGAAAATGATTGATTAGTTACTGACTCAAGAAGGTCAAAATTGCTCCAGAAGTTACCAAACACATTTGATCTAGTGAGTGTCTTTCCCCGACCCCCTGCAACCTAATTATATGCTGTTAACTTACTATTGGGTACTCTGAGTGCCAAACAAGACTAGGGAATTCCTTAACACCAGTTTCCCTAGGAAATAATAAGCAGAATTGTAGGATAGAGGTTTGCACCAGGCAGCATAGCTTTTCTTCCTCTTCTTTTCTGCACCTGACTTGACTCCACGGCTACAATGAAACGGAGATAGCAAGTTGAAGGTATAGTGATGACAGCTTTCTCTGAATTTCTTAGTAAGTCAGGGAGGTGACACTGGATCCCTCCTGGAGATTGCCCTTGAGAAGAAGAAGCAAGCACTGTGATGTACTACTTCTTGCCTAGTATGGTCTTTGGTTTTTAGAGTTCCCTGTGGTTTGATGTAGGGTTTTTTGTTTGTTTTTTTTTTTTTTTTAACAAGGAAAAGACAGGAACTGATTTAGACTTTATTGGAAAGTTTCTGCACCCTGATAAACCTCTCTGCTGACGCAACAATGCAAATCAGGCCAAATCAAACGGAATTAGAAAAAGCTCAGGTGTAATGAATAAAATGCTGCCGGATGATTTTCCAATTTTCTAGCCCCGCCCCCCANATACCCTGTGGGAATGATCTTGAGCATCTCTGGGGGAGGGGGTCGTCATTTGGTGTGCTTTCTGAGATGCAGCAGGGTTTGGAGAGAGATGGGGTAGGGGGCTTGGGGTGGAGCTTCCACCAGAACATTCCAGACTCTTTGGGTATATGGATGCCAAGGGCCGGGGTGAAGCCTCCACCAGAACACTTATAAGCATGGAATAATTCCATAGAATGTAACCTGTGATTCTCCATGTTATTGTGGTATGAAGATGCTCCAAATTCATTTGCTGAGACACAGCCACACATGCAGATCATACACAAAGGTGATTACATCATAAGAAAAGAATTCTTATGGAAGGGAGTGAGGCCATTAAAAGAGGGTTTGCTCTCCGCCATTTTATAATGCTCTTCCCTGTGATTCCTGGTGAGAACACTGCAAGACGTTGGAATGCAGACATTTTTTCCCATCAGCTACTCAGCCATTATCATAGAAGCTTTGTAAGTTCCTTCAAGAATCCTAAATCCTACTGGACAGGGTGGTGCCCATTTTTAATCCTAGAACTCAGGAGGTAGACGTAGGTGAATTTCTGAGTTTGAGGCCAGCCTGACCTACAGAATGAGTTATAGGACAGCCGGGGCTACACAGAAAAACCCTGTCTGGAAAAAACGAAACAAACAAACAAAGAAGAATCCTGAGTCTTAAGGATGAGAATTTAATCACCAGTGTAAGGAAGAAACATTAGGTAAGAATGTGAAAGCTTTACTCTGAATTTGATCTTGAGCTGATCACTGAGTCTCTCTGGGTCCCCTGGTCTGCAAGGTGAAGGTGGAAGACACAGGTGATTGAGTCCCTAAAATATGATGATCTCAGATTCTATCTGGTGACAGAAAGGCATTTTCTTACCTGTCCAACCATGCCAGAGGTAGATGCCTAAATTCACAAGTAGGCAAGGCTGTGCTGAGGAGGAAGTAACACCCTATTCATTGTTCCTCATTGTCTGTAGCTTGGGAGACATATTTCCTTTGTTCCCAATGTTACATTGTTACTTCTCTGGCCAGGAACACGGATGACCTCAATCTTGTCTTGCCTGTCTGGAGTAAGTAATGAGCAATCCATGATTTCATTTGAAAATGTTGACAATCAGAATTATAGTACATGCATCAAGCAAAAATCTGGTAGGTAGTAGGCATTAGCAGTTGCCCCTTCTGGATGTGCTAAAACCACCCTTCAAAATAATGAATTTCTTGTATGTAAATTGCAATTTAATTTTTTAAAGTTATTAAATGAATGAATGAATGAATCAAGCAGTTGAATATTGGGATGGAAAAGAATTTATGTTGCACTTTTAAAATTCTGATTTCTGATAGACTAAAACAGCCACAATAGCAATAACAAAAAACATTTTTAAAAAAGAAAAAGAATTTCTCAGATACCTGTTAATACCACTCCTTACCAGGAGACATTAAGGCTATATAGCATACATTGGTGTTTTGGTTTTGTTTCTTGGGTTGTGTGTGTGTATGTGTGTGTATAATATGACTGTGTGCAAGTGTATGACTGTGTGCAGGTGTATGCGTGTGTGTGTATGTGTGAGTACCTGTGTGTGTGCCCTGGAATTTGCTCACAGTAGGCAAGCACACAGCTAATGAACTGCTTCCCCAAACTTTTTTGAAACAAAATTTTGCTTCATTGCTGGGACTGACCTTCAATTTATGATCCTCCTGCCTCAGCCTCTAAGTAACAGGAATTACAGATTTATGCCATTAGGCCTCATACCATATTCTCTTAAAGTTTAAAATTCTGACTAATGTAATAGACAATAAAATTCCTCTGATTTTCAGAGGCAAACTGAAAATCTAGATAAACGCTTTCCAAGTGTTTTCAGCATTTTAAAGTATTTCTATGCTTTGTAAAATATTTATATTTAGAACCATGAATTCATGATACCTAATATTATTTTTTTTTCTGTTGGTTAATTTCTTAATGCAATAAGAGCCACAGGTTTTCTCATTATCTGAAACATTCTTAAATGCTTGGTCAAACTTAAGTGAATATAGTATTTGAATATACTTTTGTTTGTTTTTGGTTTTTTGTCAAAACAGGGTTTCTCTGTGTAACAGCCCTGGCTGTCCTGGAACTCACTCTGTAGACCAGGCTGGCCTTGAACTCACTGAGATCCTCCTGCATCTGCCTCCCAAGTGCTGGGATTAAAGGCATGTGCCACCACTGCCTGGTTTAAATATACTTTTTAACCAGGTACAATATGTGTTATGGTAATATTATAAATTATGGTTTTTAAATATCTTTGTCAATATACTTACCAGAGAAAGCAATCATAGGCTGCTTTTCTGGAATATTTGGCTTGTAAATATTTCAAAGCCAAAGTCTTAGCATTCTCATCTTCTCAATTTGTGTCCTTGAAATAGTATTTCAGTGCTCGCTTCGGCAGCACATATACTAAAATTAGAACGAAATCGTATCTTAAAGTTTATAGTGGGATCAAAAATGTCTGAAGGAACCTGGCCTTAGTGGGATCAAAAACGTCTGAAGGAACCTGGCCTTAAATAATCGTTTACCTATACATCGTTTGCTTATATATTTGAAAATAACAGCTCTGCTTGTTTGTTTGGTTGGTTTTGTTTTTAAAGAAATTCTGGGTAGTAAGAACACAAGAGTCTGGAAATGCCTGTCCTGCTGGTGGAGATACATCTGTTTAACTCTAGGTGTAAGGAAGGGGGTGCTAACCACATTGTTTACCCATAACCACCTGGCTGACCTAGTTTGCTAAAGAAAAACTTTAACAGAGATACTGCCTTCCTGTCCTTGTCAGCGTCTCTTCCCAGAGTTGTCCATCAGTTGCAATGTCTGGGGCCAAAAAAGAAAGGCTTCTTTCTTTACTTAAACAACTGCAAATCTGTATGGAAGCAGGGACTCAGAATTGGTATGGCTAAGAGGATATTTTGCAATTTATACTGAGAGCTCTAATTCCTGTTTGCAGCCTTTCTACCCTCGGGTTTGAGGTTTATTGCACAAAAGGAGCTATACCAAAAGGACGCTGATTATCTGAGACTGGAAGCTGACTTTCTTGACCTCTATAGAAGATAATAGCCTTGCAAACGTGGAGACTGAAAAGGTTTCACCAAACCCTTTTTTTGCTTGCATTTAACATATCAAAAGCTAGGCCTGCTATCTGCTGAGCTTTCAAACTAACAATGTCAGTCACAAAAAAAAAACCTGTTCAGACAAATTCATAATAGTCACTATAGGTAAGTTATAGCTGAAACTGAAATTTCACACACAAGAATACTTTCACTGTTTGAAAGGTATTTTGACATATTTTTATCATTTGTTTTAAATATGCTATTCACTATATACTGAGATGTGATTAAAACAAAACAAAGAAACCTTTGAGCTTTTCAAAAGTGAATTAATTCAATGAGGCAAAAACAAAAGAAACTAATTCTGCTGTTTAAGGCAAATGGGAGGATGGGGGTGGGGCTTAGAGAAACCGTCAAAGTATTGGAGTGCTCAAATTCTTGGTATGGGGTAGAATTGATCAGAGTGAAACATCTCACACTGAAGAATGGAGCTGTATATTGATATTATAAAAAGATGAAAACTGAAGTGATGGACCTGGGGGAAAAGCCTAAAGTCACCAAGACACTGTGAGGAGCAGATAGAAATGATAGAAATTGGGTGTTCACAGAATGTTTACATCGTGATGAATCTTCAGCACAGAGTAAGCTACAGCAAATGACGTGGGACCAAAGACGCACTAGCTGACAGCAAGATGGCCAGGGCAATGGAATCTTTCCTCCTGATAATGACGTAAGAAGAAAAGGAAATGCAAGAAAAAGTCACTGGTAACCAGCCCTGGAACAGTCTGTATCACAGGCCGTATCACTCAAGAGAAAAAGACCTGGGGCAATGAATTGTGGGTGTGGACGTGATGGGAAGAAGAGACTTCAAGGAAGATGAATACATAAAGAAAAAACAGTAAATGCAGGCTTGGTATAAAAATGTACTGATTCCCAGAAAGCGTAATAGCATTTCATTTGTAATTTAATAAATAAAGCTTGCCTGAAGATCAGAAAATTAAAACAGCTGCACTGGCCAGTTTTACAAACACCTTTAATCCCAGTAGTCACACTAACTTGACATAGAAACCGGGCAGTAGCGAAGCACACCTTTAATCTCAGAACTAGAAAGGATTATAAAATGAGAGGAGACAGCTCTCAACCTCATTCTGAGATTCCTGGAGGCAGGATCAACATTTTCAGACTTTGGTCGAGGAAAGAGCCAGTGACTGGCTGCTTTGCTTTTCTGGTCTTCAGGTTGAATCCCAATATCTGTCTCTGAGTTTTTATTAATTGTGCCCCAAGAAAGCACTCCAATACTCTAGTTACATCGAAACTAACTGCCAAGGGTGTGATCACAGATGACAGAAGTTTGCGTCCCCACGATGTCTCACCCGCCACCTCAAAGACAGCAAATAGATTAGGCCAAGACTTTAGATTTCTAAATTAAATTTACATTGTTTTCTTCTTTGCTTCTCTGAATGGGAGGCACTAGCAAGAGAGATAGGACAAATGGAAGAACCTTGCTGTCACCGTACACTTGACATTATGTCAGCTACCATAGGGCCTGTCTTCTGTGTTTCTCTTAGCAGGCCTTCCCCAGCCACACCGCACATACCTTTATTCAATTCTGCTCTAACGTCTCACCAACGAGCATGTGTGGGAAAGTGGTGCAATGATGTATCACATGTCGTTAACAGTAAGGTTTTGCCAGTCTCATCTGACGTATCTTACTACCACTGGCTTTGCTTTGTTCTGGGGTAATTTTAAAGTAAATCGTACGTGGTAGGGCACCACCTCTCGGGCTAGAGGTTTGCTCTGCTTATTCTCTTACTTAGTGTCTACCTTTCCTTTCTAGAACTTGAGCTCAACAAAAGCAGGATTTTTATCGTCTCTAACGACAGCAGCAGCATCTTTAAAAGGTCCTGGCGTGGATCTTAGCTGGAGAGCTGGATGAACAGTTAAGAGCAATTGCTGGTCTTTCAGAGGGAGTTTCCATTCTCTCCCCCGACAGAACAGTTCACAATCATATCAGGAACTCTTGTTCCAGGGAATCCAATATTCTCCTAGGCATGCAAATGACTTACACCCATACAGGCAGGCAAACACTCAAACACATGAAATAAAAATAAATAGGTCTTTTGAAGGGTCCTGACATGTAAAATATGCTTGATAAGTATATTGATCAAATAAATGTAGAATCCAAGTGGTGACAATGGTGTAGCTGGAAGTTTTCTCTGTCCCACTGGCCCTCTGGACCAGTTCCGCTTGCTAGTTCCTAGAGCCACTTAAGAAATAATTACTCAGAGGCTAATATATTACATATAATTGTTTGACCAATGGCTTAGGCCTCTAACTGGCTAGCTTTAACTATAAATTAGCCCATTTCTAATAGATTATATTTTACCAGGAGGCTCATGGCTTGCTGGTAATGTTCGGACCTCTTTCTCCTTTGGCTGCTACATGGCGTCTCCTTGACTCTACCAACTCTTTTTGTGCGTCTTTGTTTGGACTCCTGCCTAGCTTTACTCTGCTAAGCCATTGGCCAAAACAGCTATATTCATCAACCAATAAAAGCAACACATATACAGAAGGACATCCCAGGTCATTTCCCCTTTTCTGTCTAAATAAAAAGGAAGGTTTTAACTTTAACATAGTAAAATTACATATAACAAAACAGTTATCAAGCAAGAATTACAGTTACAATAGTTACAACATTTAGTCTATTTGTTGTTGCTGCCTTTGTTCCTCTTAGGGTTTTTTTAGCTTTGTTTTTTATTTCTCTGTTTTGTTTTTTGTTTTTTTCAAAACAGGGTTCCTCTGTAGCTTTGGGGCCTGTCTTGGAACTAGCTCTTGGAACCAGGCTGGCCTAGAACTCACAGAGGTCCGCCTGCCTCTACCTCTCAAGTGCTAGGATTAAAGGAATGTGCCACCACCCCATTTAGTCTATTTGTATTAGGCAAAATTAAAGAAAACACTCTATCATCTCTCTTATATTTGTGAGTCTAATGTTTCATATCTAATTTATCTTTTATCATAACTAAGGAAAACTATAACTATGGCTATCTGTCTTCAACCCCATCAAAGACCCCAGAAAGATATATTACCTAAGCAAACAGGAAGTTTGTAAGCAACTTCCAAAACTCTAGAACTCACAGAGACATCTCACTACCTGGACAGTCACCCAAAGTTCTTCTGTAACATTGGGGCATCCATCTTCAGCCTACAGGTCCAGAGTATCTGGTAGACTAAGACTCATGTGGTCAGAAAAAGATAGAGCTATACAGTGAAGACAGATTCAGAGGCAAAGAAAAAAAGAAGAGAAAAAAATCCCTCCAAGCAGTTTACAGTATGCTGGGAAAGAAAAGAAAAAGAATAGAGAAAGTCCTTAAAATTTGAAATATAGTTGGGTGTGGTAACACACGCCTTTAATCCCAGCACATAAGAGGCAGAGGTAAATGGATTTCTGTGAGTTCAAGAACCAGGCATGGTGTTGCATACTTTTAATCCCAGCACTTGAAAGTCAGAGGCAAGTGGATCCCTGTGAGTTTCAAGCCAGCCTGGTCTACAGAGTGAGATCCAAGACAGTCAAAGATACACAGAGAAACTCTGTCTCAAAAAGAAAACAAAAATTAAAAACTAAAAATAAAAGAAATAGGGTATTTTTAAAAAGCCATGTAAAGACAGAAAATACACAAAGAGTCTGTATTATTACAAAAAATTATTTGAATTTTTTTGACTATGAATGAGCTACAGAGAGACTTTTTTTTGTACAAGCTGCTAATCTAAACCAAAATATATATTTTAAAGGTATCTTTACTTAGTCTAATAAAGACATGATACTTTGGAAAAGAGGTTCAGCTTTTGTTTCCACAGAGGATAGAAAGTTGTAGATTCCTTATCAGCCAGTATGGTTTGATCAAACAAGACTCCCTGAAACAACGGCCCAGGTGGTCCCACATCCATGACAGCTTCGTGATGTCTGAGAATGGACCAACCACACGGGATATTCTGGTTAACAGTGTCCCCAATCATCAGGAAGTAGTCTAGAGAACTATGCCCAAATTCCCAAATATTATTTATAAATGTTTGTTTTCATTTAAAGGGGGTTAATTATAAGTGTTAAGTGGTCACAGTCAATCTCTTACTAAAAAGAGGGTATATGATACAGAAATGAATATATTACATTGGTATAGACTTTGGTTTATTGATACAAATTTAAGGTCAATTTTGTTATATATATTTCTACTTTTGTTTAAGGTATTAGGTTTATATATCTCATTTTAAAATGTAATTTATAGTTAAGAAATACAGATTAATAAGTAGTCATCTATAATAATAATCAAACTTTTAATTCTGTTAGGTTTTCTAGACATACAGAGATATGTTAAGTAGATAATCTTCAACACTTGAAAGACCTACAGAATATGGCTTTTAAAATGTTTTAAGAACTTACACTTTTCTTGACATTGAAACATAACTGCTTTTGGCAGCACCAATTACTTCAGAGAGGTTGATTGGCATTGAAAAAACACGTTATGGAATTTGCCTTCAATGTGATAAGGCTACCCATTTGGACAAGAAACTGCTCTTGCCTGGACTGCTGATGGAATGCTGCATGAACTGGACATGCAGGACCCACAGAAAAATGACTGTTGAACTTGCCAAAAGAAGGTGAGACAGTCCTTCAGGGTTCCTGCTCCACCAAAGAAACTGCCAGGCATTCTGCAGGATATAGAAGAAAGTGACTGACAAACTGCCAGTATAGGAAAAACAGATCTTCACTGCTACACTGAAAAGTCAGCCGGATACTATGGGCCTGGAGGCTAAAGATGGGTGCCCCAACATTACAGAAGAACTTTGGGTAACTGTCTAGGTAGCAAGATGTCTCTGTCATTTCTAGAACTTTGGAAGATGCTTATAATGCATTTCCTGCTTACTTAGGTAATATTATATCCTTCTGGGCTTTTTGAAGAATTTGAAGAATTATAACAAATAGTTATAATTTTAGTTTCCCTTAGTTATGATAAAAGATAAATTAGATGTAAATTTTTAGACTCACAAAGATAGGATAGATGAAAAGGATTTTCCTTAATTTGCCAATTGTAAATGAACTAAATATTGTACCTATAATTCTTGCTTGATAACTGTTTTGTTATATGTAATTTTACCATGTTAAAGTTAAAACCTTCCTTTTTATTTAGACAGAAAAGGGAAGATGATGTGGGATTCCCCTCTGTATGCTATGAATGTTTTATTACCGTTGGTTAATAAAGAAGTTAATTTGGCCTATGGCAGGGCAAAATATAGGTAGGCAGGAAAACTAAACTGAGTGCAGGGAGAAAGAAGGCAGAGTCAGGGAGACACCATGTAGCTACCAAAGGAGAAGGAGCCAGACCCTTACTGGTAAGCCACAGCCTTGTGGCAATACACAGATTAATAGAAATTGGTTAATTCAAGATGTAAGAGCTAGTTAGAAATATTCCTGAGCCATCAGCCAAACAGCGTTGTAATTAATATAGTTTCCATGTGATTATTTGGGTCTGGGAGGAAACAAAAAGGCAGTCTCTGTCATCAGTATGAATCAGGTGTGCTGTGCACATAACAGTGAATACTATTCAGCTTTCAAAACATCAGGAAATTCTACAGAACTGTAACAACATGAATGAGTCATGAAGACATTATGCCAAGGGAGGCAAATCATAAAATGACAAATAATTTAAACTGTAAAATGTACAGAATCAAAGACTAAAATGGTTTTGAAGGGGTATGGGAGGCAGGAGTGGAGGGTTACTTATCAGCAGATATAAAGCAAGAGGATTATTTTTGTCATAACCGCTGTTCAACATTGCATTTGCAGCTAACGGTACTGTGCCATGTATTAGCCTTTGCTTAGTCCTGTTATCACAATGAAATAAAACAAAACAAAACAAAATTACAAAACCTAGCCAGGCATGATGTTTCACAATTGTAATTCTAACACTCGAGAAGCCGAGGCAGGAGAATGATATGAGTTAAAGGCCAATCTGGGTTATACAGTGAAACTGTTAGAAAATAGTATGGTGGCATACACCTTTAATCTCAGCACTCATAAGGCAGTCAGGAGGATCTGTGTTGAGTTTCAGGACAATAGGGCCACACAGAGAAACCCTGTCTCAAAGAACCAAGAAATAAACAATCAAACAAAAAAAAATCAAAAAGCAACAACAAGAACTCTTAAAACAACAACAAAAATTAAACACCCAGCCCCAGCCTGCGTGGTATGAGAGAGAGCTCAGCAAACCACAGAACTAGACTGCTGAATGGGTAGAAAGAAAGATTCATTGGGGATCAAACTGCCAAGGTTATGTCTCAGGGCAGGGGAGTGAAGCTAGAGTTGGGGGGAACAGAGACAAGAACAAAATTTTATATTGCCATGATGGTATCCCTGGCAAGTAGACATTTGATGAAGGAATGAGCAATCAGGTGACCCCAGAGGGAACAGGAGGGGGCCGGTAGCCCTAGGATGGTGGGGTCAGCCCTCAATATCCAATGATAAGCTTTAGCAAAGGAAGCAATCCTCAGTCCTGTCCATAACTGTGGACAGTCTTCATCCAGTGAGCAGTGTTGCCACCTGCATTAGTCAGGGTCCTCTAGAGTCACAGAACTTACGGAATGAAGGGAATTTGTTGGAATGGCTTACAGGCTGCAGCCCAACTAATCCAACAAAGGATAGCTGTGAATGGAAAGTCAAGAATCCAGAGTCCCACAAGGCTGGCTGTCTCAGCTGGTCTTCGGTTACGCTGGCGTCCCTAAGATGTAGGCTCCAGAGACAGTAAACGAATGGATGTGCTGACAACATGAAAGCAAGCAGATGAAGAACAAAACCTTCCTCCTTCCATGTCCTCACATAGGCTACAGCAGAAGGTGTGTGCAACCCAGGTTAAAGGCATATGTCTTTCCACCTCAAAATCAGGATCAATGTCTTCCTGCTTTAGGATCCAGATCACAGGTGTGCCCTCCATTTCTGGACTGTAGTTTATTCCAGATACAGTCTTCAAGTTGACAGCACTACCCTTGAAGCAAGCTCCAGGTAGTGGAGTCTGTTGGTGACCTCTTTTCTTTGTTGATGGTCTCAAGGCAGCTGCCAGAAGATGGTATCTCTGACTATCATGGGAAGAAGCCCTTCTGTCCTTTCCTGTTCCTGAGGATGTCCCCAAAGGGAAGGAGATTTGTCAGAGAGATGCCCTGAATCACGGTGGAGATGTATCCCTTTCCATTTGATGGGGTGCTCAGGAGCAGGAGAGAAGCCGCCTGACACACATGCACAACTTTTGTGGCTCCAGCAGCCTAGAGAGACAGAGAAACAGGCTTCAGGGAGCCAACGAGAAAGACGGAGACAAAGCAGATAGCTCTGAGTTGACACCCGGTAAGCAAGGAGAGACAAGTATGTGTAAGTGCAGGAGAAAATAGAAGGAGAGGTGGACTCTGGCGGGTGACAGGAACCCACAAAAGAAAGTGATCCATACTTAGGAGAGTCAAAATCGGTAGTTAGGTTCAGTTAGAAGGAGCCCCAACTGTAAGTGATGGCACAGTGGATAAGAAGAAAGGTTTATAGGGGACAAACTGCCAAGGCTATGTCTAGGGAGATGGAGAACACAGAGAAGAGCAAAATGGTAGAAAAGCAAGTGAATTTTCTATGATAGTCATCGAAGTGGGGTCTTTGAGCTAACTCAGGCTGTGCAGATTAGATTGACCATGAGTTAGATGCCCTTGTCCAAAGTAGTTGATCTTGGGCCAGATTAAGAGAGGCTCCCGATAAACAGAAACCCAACTTCAGACACTGTTTACCCAATAACAACTCTCTTACCAGGCCAAAGTCCTTCTGTTAGTAAAATGTCATCAGCAATGCTCTTTCTGGAGGTCACTTTGGACCCAACACCTAGTAGGACATTAGTGTGCAACTAAGTCTCTTCCACTCACTACTTCCGTTTTGATGTTAACACGTCTGAATCCAGCATCGCAGAACAGTTCCTGGGCTGAATGTGTCCTAAATTATCTCCACTCTTTATGTAATATAAGCCCAATCCATAATTCCCTGGAACACAGTTTGCAAGCACTGTATATTAGTGTTCACAGTTACCACAGCAAAAATTCTTTATGACGGTTAGTTTGTAATGACTAGTTGATTTATCTTGCTGTTCTGCGTTCTGCAAGCATGGCACCTGCTTCTGATTGGTTTTGGTGAAACCTCCCTCTTGGCAGATAGTAGCACAGTAAAGAAGATCCGGGGAGAGGAAGAGATTTTATGGCAAGACAGGAGTCAAGTACCTAGTAGAGGCAATTCTTTTTTTTTTCAACAATGCTTTGTCTCAATAGAATTTTTCTAACAGGATTAACCCCTGAGTGACACTTCCTTTAGTATGTTAGGAGCAATATACAATATACATAAAGCCTAGTCAAACACGGCAGCTTATGGACTACATGGGAAACAGATGATTTTCCACATTTTATAGCTTGTGTCTGGCTTGGGAGAAATGTGAAGCCTATCCCATAAAGTTCCCAAGGGTATTTCATTGAATAAACCACACTTTGAGTAGTCTTTCTATATATAGTATCACGGTTCATCGCTGCTGCTCTTTTCTTTGTTACGTCAAGCATGGCTAATGCACTGTTTTCTATCTAGTACCTGTGCTGGGGTGAGGACGCGGGTCAAAGAATCCCAAGCTAACTCCAAAAGATTCCAATTATATTTCTTTACTATAAGGGGCAAACTCACAGAACAGGAAGGAGAAATCCAACCTTAGATGTGCAACGCAGGAACCAGAGAGAGAGAAAGAGCCCTGGATAGGCCAGCAGTTTTCTCTGGGTACCCAAAAGGTCACACTCCAACCTGGTCCAACCTCTTAAAGGTCATTGGCTGATGGAGGTGCCCCATCACCTCTGCAGCCTCGGGAGTCAGCATACGGTAAAAGCAGTTCCTGGTACACTAACACGCCACAACTCAAAAATCATGCTACAGTTTCTGATCCCTGAATGCCGTCAGCTGTTCCTTAGATCATTAATAGAAAGAGACTGAGCCCAGACTATATGAATTCCAGGTTAGCTAAAACTACACAGTGAGACCCTGTCTACAATACAAACTGATGTGGGCTTACAGCTATTCTATGCTTTTGGTAGAAATGTACACTGTTACAACTTTGCAGAATGATATTATGTACAAAAATTAAACAGACACATCAATTTAGTCATCTACATGCAAACATCAAAATTGTGTGGGTAGTTTGCAACAGTATTATTTACTATAATTGTACATAGAAATAATTTAATGGAATTAAAATAAATAATCTGACATAGTCATAAAATAGAGTACAATTCAGTAACAAAAGTGAACATTTTGGCTGCATACACAATGTGTACAATTCTACCAAAGTTTGTGTTTACTGAAACAGCCAAGACATCAGTGCTATAGCTGCTTGGTCCCATTCATGTATAGCTCAATTACATTAAGTTACTTAGTTATTCACTGAGAATGGGTAATATGTGGCTCTGGATAGCCTGGAACTCACAGTGTGAACTGGGCTGGACTTGAGCTCACGGAGCTCCATCTACCAATTAAAGGTATGTACCACTATGCCAGGCTCCATTCATGTACAATTCAGAGGGGAACCTTTTAGAAGCTAGAATACTTGTTACATTTGAACAAAAGAAACAAGAGACTTCAACTTTTTTTCAGAATACCTCTGGAAACATATGGATATGTGTAGCATGAATTCTAATTGGCCTTACTAACAAAATCCTGGAGTCAGATATTAAGGGGTGAAATCTGAGAGAGCTCAGAGAAGCAGTGCAGCCAGACACTAGAGAGACCTTTTACCTCTACTGGGCGATCCTGTTTCTACGAATCCTCAGACTGCATCTTCAGACTGCCTGTGAGCTCTGGTCTCCCACCTTATTTTCTTCTCTCTTCCCAGCCATATCACTCCTGTCTCTACCTCCCTGGTGCTGGGATTAAAGCCACCACCACCTGGCTCTGTTTCTCTTTGAGACTGGATCAGTCTAGTGTAGGCCAGGGTGGCCTTGAACTCACAGGGATCTGTCTCTGTCTCCCGAGTGCTGGGATTAAAGGTTTGTACCACTACTGCTTGGCCTCTGTTGCTAACTGGGGACTTAGCTCCACACTCTGATCTTCAGGCAAGCTTTATTTATTATATTACAAACAAACTATCACTACAGACATGGCTAAGTATTAGTGGGTAATTCTACATCTTAGGCTCTGCCTCTAACACCTGCAAATTACTTCCCTGTCTATCAAAGCTACAAAGGGGGTGATGATTAATCTAGGCCACTCAAATTTTCTTGATTGTCCCATACATATGAGAGCCTGTAAGTATTGCTCTTCCCTCTGCGCAGCATGGAATTTTCCATTCTCTGTAGAGAAAGCCCATGCTCCCCATTCAAAACAGAGCCAGTACCTTTCAAGGCAAGACAAAGAAGTTCAAGGTTTTATATCAGATTCATCTGGACTCGAAGCTTGCCACTCTCAAAATTTCTGTACTTGGTCATATTTAAACATTTAGCCTCAGTTTCTTTGCTATGAACTAATAATAACATTTAGTTCGTGGGCTGTGTTAGATTGGGATTGATGGAGGTTATGTGTATAAAATAAAATGATTTATCAATTGTTTTTTCATTGGATACAGGGCAGCATATAATCCAAGCTAAACGCAAACTCACTTGGTAGCTAAAGATGACCTTGAACTCCGGATCCTCACAGGTGCTGGGATCACCCTGTCTTGATGTTGTTAAGGAATAGTTGAGTGGTGTTAAACACACCCACAATGGTGTACATCCATTGCCATGCCTGTGGTGATGACACCTATGTGACAGTATGTTCCGATGGTGGAGGTCAGCGTCAGGTGAGGGGCGAGAGCTTCCCTGAGCAATGCCCCCTGCGGGTCCTTGGCAGTCGGCCGAATAAAAAAAGCCTGACTTGCCTTATCTTCCTTGATCAAAGAGTTCCTAGCCACGTTCTGCTTGGTTTGTCTTTCTTTCCTTCCTTATCTGTTA
>LOEQ01006974.1:35954-47301 GCA_001685075.1 Bramus lutescens | reverse complement strand
TAAGGTAAAGTCCCTAGCAGTCAATAAAGAACACAATAGAAAGAGCTAATGATAGAGGCTCAGTGCCTGAGAAAGTGATACTAGGTATGCTCTGAAGCAATGCGCACAATGACATTAGGACAGCTAGTAAGAAAACTAAGGGAAAGAACTCAGCAATTCCCATTAGGACTCTCCCAGGGGATATATGTATATATAATACCTCATAAGAGGCAGATGATGGACTGTCCTTGTTGGGCTAAGGAGAATGGGAGTTAACTAGACCCACTCCCTTGGACAGGACAGTACAATGAGCTGGAAAGAAGACAGACAAATTACCAAGGAAAAAGGACAGGGTTTCATGATTTGCCTTTTCTAGAAAGGTTAGTTAGGTACAAACAGCTTTTGATACATATTAACTGAAAATGAGATAAAAACAGTTTTTTAGATCAAATAAAGTCAGCGCTACAGCATTGGCTTGGTGACAGGCCTTTTGGTTTTAGACTTTCAAAAAGTATGCATGAGGTTATTAAAGGACAACTCCAACCCAGACAAGTCCAACCTAGGGTGGTAAAAAAATTAATAAAGCTTAGCAACGAAACTCTAAGGTCTGAGAAATAGGGGGGCTGCTGTGTTCCTGGTCCTAACCACAGAAAATTATAATTATAATTATAGCTTGCTCTTTGTATTAGCTAGTCTGATGATTTTAAAAAAGTGTGCCAACTTCCACATTTTGCTCTATTCTGTTTCTGTATAAATATTACACCTTGATCTTCAGCAAAATACAGCAGATTTCACATCGCTCTTGTGTGTGAGTCTGTCTGTCATCAGCCAAATCCTGAGTTCTCCTGTCGTTCGCCCTAGTTCTCCCTCGGTTCATGGGTCCCGTGAGGACAGGTCCGCAGCAATCCATCACTACCTTCTGGAACTTCTCATCATCCTAATCTGAACTTTTAATGGATATTAACACCCCCTTCCCTTTCCTCAGGACAGGCTTAGAATTTCTACTTTTGTCCCTATGACTCTTACTGTTCTAGTGGGGACCTCTAATGGCTGGAATCAGCTCAGTGTTTGTACTTACAAGACTGACTTATCTCATGCGGTGAAATGTCATTGGGCAGTTCATGTTGGAGCACGTATCAGAACTATGTGAGCATCCTGGAAGGTTTATTTAAAGAATCCCTTTAGGAATGCTACCAGGAAGCTTTGCATTTACAATTGAATTTGGAGAGCAGTTCTTGGGCTTGGCATGTGTCCATTAAATTTTGCTTCAGGGCCTCAGGGAAAGTTCTGTGTTTTCTGGCTGTTGTCCTGTCAGAGGGAAGCTGAGGGTTTTGTTAAAATAAGGGCTGCACTGAAGAGTTTGGAGAGTAAAGAAGCATTTTGACTACAGCTGCTTCCCAATGCTCAGAAAAAGCATGACATTATGTTTATAGGAAGAGAAAATAACAGGGAAATGTATTCAAACCTAAACTATTGGAGCATCTGGGTGGACCATTCTTCACGCCTTGCCTCTAAAGTTTAAGTTAGGTATTATGTCAATCCCAAACTTAGAAAATAGTGAACAAATAAGCACCCTTCCCCCCAAGGTAAGTGTGCAAAATAAATCACCCATTTACAACTCATGTTTAAAATGTAAGTGAACAAAAGTCAGAGCTCAGAAAAAAAAAAAGCTTCTGCAAGACTTATGGCTTAACAGCGATTGGAACTGACTGCACCATTTCATCAGTGTAGAGGTGGAAGTTAGTTTGTGAGTGAATCAACAGAGTACTCACAGTGGGGAAGATGCCATCAGGGATAAGGAAAAAACCTGAGATAAAATCATGGAACATCTTGGTAATTATTTAACAGGAACAGATGTCTTATGTGTTAAAACCCTGGATGTTGTACACTGCAAAGGGGATGGTCGGAATTTATTTATTTATTTATTTATTTTTATTACTTACAAAAATGTTTAGAGTGTAACTTCATTAGGAAGACTATCAGCTCCAAAAACATTTGTTATTTATAGCCTGATGTAATTTGTCTTATGAATTTCCACTGCCATTTGGGAAAGCCTATAAGCAAGTGCTAGTACTGACCAGTGAAATATGACAGCTGAGAAGACCGTCCCCAAACATGCCAGGGAGCTGTGGAAAACATGGGAAGTGGTCAGGAAGCTAATGGCCATACTGTAATTCTCATATAGAATTTTTAATTATTTTAGTGCATAACATAGGTCAGATAAAGTGTTTAAAAAGTTTTAATTTTTGAGATAAGGTAGCCCAGACCGGCCTCACCATATTATTGCTTTAGTCCCCCTGAGTACTGGCACCACAGGTACACACCAATGAGCCTGGCTTAGATTTCCTTCTTTCCTAAATTCAGAATTTTTTTAAGTGATAAGAAAACATACAAATCTTTTATTAAAACTGTCCCTCAAGGAGGCTTGCTTGTAAGAAGGGCTCCAGGCCACAGGAGGATAGGAGAAAGGAATTAGGGTAGAGCGTGAAAACGACCAAAATTCCAAATGTGAAACCATGAAACAAAAATCATTAGTACCTCAAGCCTTGTCTCATTCATGATGCAGAATCAAGATCTTCCTTAGAAACGCACACTCCGTTTTGTGATTTCAGTGACGATAAGGAAGAGTCTGTACTGGTCTTCATTCTGAAGACAGATTTTCCAGCATCCTTCTCAGACATCTGTCGGTGGGGGATTCTCTCTAGCCCTTTGCACATATGTCCATTTTCTTTGCTCATGTTTTTCTCGCTCAGATATTCTCCAAAAGACCAAGTTCCCCTGCTGTGGTACTTTGAACGTAATTGGCCGCTATAAGCTCAAAGAGAATGACACCATTAGGGAGTGCGGCCTTGTTGGAGGAAGTGTGTCACTGTGGGGGTGGGCTTTGAGGTCTCATATATGCTCAAGCCACGCCCAGTATTTCAGTCCATTTTCTGTTTCCTGCAGATCAAAGGTGTCAAATTCTCAGCTCCTTTTCTAGCCACCATGTCCCATCATGATGAACGGGCTGAACCTCTGAACTGTAAACAAGCCACTCCAATTAAATGTCTTCCTTTATAAGAGTTGTCATGGTCATGGTGTCTCTTCACAGCAGGAACGGGAGTATTGTTGTGATTGGCCTGACCATACTTCTATTTGAAGGAATATGGACCATGAAACTATGGATTAGAAAAGCAGTTGAATGCTTAATAGGCCATCCTAGTAGAAGCATGAAAGTCAGTGGTCCTGAGTTTGATCCGATGAGCTGTGGGGGCCTGGCTCAAGAGGTTTCAGAGGAGAAGAATTTTAGTACATTGCCTAGGAACTATTCTTTTGGTATTTTGGTGAAGAATGTTATTGATTTTTGCCTGAGGTTTAAGTGGAGAGTTTTAGATTAATTCTACTGGCAGAGAAAAATCTCTAAATAGCCTAGTACAGACTCTGTCGTGTGGTTATTAGTGGTAATTCCAACTAATATTTTAAATGAAAAGGAGCAAGCTCAGCAAGGAAACATATAAAATGTACAATTTGAGAAGAAAGGAGCCCTAGGAAGTGGATTGGAGCTAAATTCTGTGTTCAAGGAGATAAACAGATTTAAGAAATGGAATAAAGGGAGTGGTGACCTCAGGGCAAGATCCCACCCAGCTAAATTTCCAATTTGTGAAAAGGAATTAAAGAAAAGTTTAGAGCCAGGTATGGTGGTGCACTTCTTTAATCCCAGCACTCCAGAGGAAGAAGCTTAGACCTCTGACTTTAAAAGAGTCTGGTCTACAGACCAGTTTCAGGACAGCCATGCCTAGGCAATGAAGGAAACCACTGAAAACAATGTAACTGAATGAGAAGGCCATGTTCCAGCCCCAGCAAGCAGCAGAACTTGGCCTCTTTGGCCACATGGTTATAGCATGAGAGTTAAGGATAGAAGAATCGGGGTATGAAGTCTGCCTCCACAAATGAGGACAGCTGCTGAGGCCAGGCATGTGTCAGGGGTGTCCCTAAATGGAGGCTCAGAGAGGCCATTGCGTAAAGCTGTGAAGGAGAAGTCTGGATTGCCTTGGAGAACCCAAGATGTTAGAGATGCCAGAGTCATGGGACACCTGCTGAGGAAAGCTGCTAACAGGGAGTGGAACCAAACAAGAGAGAGTCGTGTGTTACAGTCAGCAAACAGGAAAGGAGTTGGAGAACCGGAGTGTTTTGACATCAGACATAAAGATGTGGAGTGCAGAGTTTGCCCAGTTGGTTTTTAGTCTTGCTTTGGTCCAGTATTTCCTCACTATGCTCCCTTCCCCACATTTTGAAACAGTAATGTATATCCTGTACCATTGTATGCTGAAAGCCTTTTGGCTTTGGTTTTATTGGGGATTACAGTTAAGACATTGCATGACTCTCAGAAGAGACTTTGAACTTTGGACTTTTAAACATTGTTGAGAATGTGATAGACTATAGGTACTTTTGAAGTTGGGCTAAACACATTTTGTATTATGATAATGTTAGTATTGCAGGGAGTGGAATGTGGTAGTTTGAATACAATTGGCCCCCCATAAGTTTATAGAGAGTGGCACTATTAGGAGGTATAGCTTTGTTGGAGTAGGTATGGCTTTGTTGGAGGGAGTTTGTCATTGTAAGGGTGGGCTCTGAGGTATCATACATGCTCAAGCCGCGTCCAGTGTAACATGAGGGCCGGTTGTTGGGATTTCTGTCCTGCCCAGTTCCCACAGCTGGCAAGTGCCAAAGAAAATCACACAGAGGTCTCCATAAGTTATAAACTGATTGGCCCATTAGCTCAAGTTTCGTATTAGCTCTTATAATTTATATTAGCCCATTATTCTTATCTATGTTAGCCATATGGCTCAGTACCTTTTTTAGCAGGGCAGGTCACATCTTCCTTCTTCCGTGATCTGGGAAGGTCTTGGGAAGAGCTTCCTTCTTCCCAGAATTCTCTTGTTCTCGTTGCTCCACCTCTACTTCCAGTCTGGTTTTCCTGCCTATACTTCCTGCCTGGCTATCGGCCAATCAGCATTTATTTAAAATATAATTGACAGAATATAGAATAGTCCTGCACCAGTCCAGTATCCCAGTTTACTTCCTGTTGCCTTTGGTTCAAAGACATAGAATTCTCAGATCCTTTTCCAGCCACCATGTTCCACCATAATGCTAACAGACTGAACTTCTGAACTGTAAACAAGCTTCCTCAATTAATTGTTTTCCTTTATAAGAGTTGCCATGGTCATGGTGTCTCTTCACAGCAATAGATACCGTAACTAAGACACTGCCAATCCAGCTATGATTGTTGTGATATTTGTTTTTATTTATTTATATAAAAGAGTGTCTGTAGTCCAGGTTGGACTTAAACTCACTATATAGCTGACAATGGTCTTAAACTTCTTCTGTTCTGTTGCCTCCACCCTCTGAGTACTGGAATTACAGGTGCATACTGCCACATCTGGTTTTATTCTGAGATTTTTGCATGCCAATCAAAATTCTACAAACTATGGTACATCACCAGACTTATTGTTGCTATTTTTATTCTTTATAAACATACTTTATCTGACATGTAGAGTCTGGGAGGATGGTCAGATTTCAATGTAAGCCTAAATCTTAGTAAAGACACAAAGAAAGGGAAGAGGTAAGCAAGGTGAAGGAGAGGAAAAGAAGCAAATGCATTTGGCTGTGTAGTCCAAGATTAGTAAGTTTACAGTGTGAGCTCCTCCTCTTCTTCCTCCTCCTCTTCATCTTTTTCTTCTTTCTCATATTCAACCTGCTATGAATTCCCTTAGAATCTATCTTCAAAAGAAATGCCAAGTCTGAAATCCTTCACCACTTTAAAGCCATCTTAATTTCTTATCTGGGCTACTGTGATCCTTTTCCTGCATCTCCTGCAATTCCTGCATGTCCTGCATCTCCCAGCGCTGCTATGTTTAACACACAGCAGGGTATCATTTCATAGAGTAACTCAGAGCAGGCTGCTTCTCTTTTCCAAACTTCCAAAGGCCCCTTTCCCACTGAGAGTCCAAGCCAAGGTCTTTGTCTGTAACACATCAATATCTTGACTATCCTATTTACAATTGCAGCTGTCTTCTATGCCCTCATGTCTAGCCCTCTCTCTCCCATCCTTTATTATTTTCCATAGTTCTACTAGCTGTAGGACTTACTTTTTACTTAATACTTTCAATACTGCCTGCCTTTCTCTGTTATAACAAAAACTCTGCTAAAATTACTTTGACTACTGTGAAAGCCCCAATATTCAGAAGGGGCTTAATTAGTGTAGTGGTTTGAATAAGTATGAACCCCACAGTCTCATGTGTTTGGTAGGGAGTGGCACTATTAGGAGGTGCGGCCTTGTGGGAGTAGGTGTGGCTTTTCTAGAAGATGTATGTCACTATGGGTGTGGACTTTGCGGTCTCATATCTGCTCAAGCTATGCCAAGCACACAGACTCCTTCTGCAGCCTGACAGTCAAGATGTAGAACTCTCAGCTCTTTCTCTGTGTCTGTCTGCACACTGCCCATGATAATATCAGACTAAACCTCTGAAACTTTAAGCACCCCCAACTAATGTTTTTCTTTATATGAATTGCTGTGATTATGATGTTTCTTTACAACAATAGAAACCATAACTAACCCAATTAACATTTGATAATATTTTTGTTTTGCTTGGTTCTTAGATTTATTATATTTTATACACATCGTTTTGTTTTTATGTATGTATGTGTATATGTACCACATATGTGCCTGATGTCTATGGAGGTCTTAAGAGAACTCAATAAGGGTCATTGTGAACTACCATTTCTTAGATGCTGGGGATCATACCTAGGTCATCTACAGGAGCAATTCAGGCTTCTGGCTGATGAACCAACTCCTCAGCCTCTGCTTGGTTTTCTAAACTTACTCTGTAGTTCAGGCTGATCTCAAACTCATGGGAGCTCCTGTCTGAACCTCCTGAATGTTGGAATAAAAGGCACCAGCCTCTATACTTAGCTAATTAGTATATATCTTTAATAGGAAATAAAGATTTCTGCCCAGCTAAGGCAAAATAAATCATGTAAGTGAAGAGTAATATCTGATTTTCAAAAGTGTGTGTCCTGGATGTCAATGGAAATGCAGATCAAGTGACAATAATTACCAATGAAGAGTCTTGTAATGTGTTTTATATCTTATAGGGATCTCCAGATAGAAAGGGAGTTTCATTATACTTTTAAGACTTAATTTGTCATATGAAACTTCTCTACTAAGAAGTGACAGAATTTCATTTAAAAGTTTTAATCTCTTGTTCTGCTGAAATGTTAAATATACATCTCTGCCTCTGACAAAAATAAAAGAGATAAAGAAGGTGTTTTGAATGGGACAGAGGAGAATTACAACAGGACTTCCTTTACACTTTTCTTTTTTTTGTACCATTCAAAGTTAACTAAACAAAAATTAAATTAAAATTTCCCTCAGGCACACCATTTTTCTTTTAGTTCCTGGGTATCATCAGGGTTGGAAAGTTGTCTGCCCTGCTACGTGTGCTATAAAAAAAATCAACCTATGAGATCATATTAAGAAATTGTTGGAGGAGGCTGCTTGTTCGTCCCAGCCTCCCAGAACCAAAATAATCACACAGAAACTGTGTTAATTAAATCACTGCTTGACCCTTTAGCTCTAGCTTCTTATTGGATAACTCTTATATCAAAGTTTAACCCATTTCTAGTAATCTGTGTATCACCATGAGGTCGTGGCCTACTAGCAGAGTTTCAGCATGTCTGACTCTGGTGGTGGATCCATGGTGTCTCTCCGACTCTGCTTTTCCTTCTCCCAGCATTCAGTCCAGTCCTCCCTGCCTACCTAAGTTCTTCCCTATCAACAGGCCAAGGCAGTTTATTTATTAATAGTAATCACAGCACACAGAGGGGACTCCCACATCAGAGAATGAGTTATTTGATGGCATAGCTGTGCAGCATTAAAATTTGAATATTGACGTAATATCACCCTTTTTCATCTCTTGCTTTCTCAAATGTGTAGGGGACATGTAAAAGGAGAGGAATAGGCTGTTACTATTTTAGCATCTATTTTACTAGTAAGACTGTAGTCCATTCAAGTCACTGGGTATTCTGTAAAAACCTACAGATAAATAATTTTAGTGAAATAAAAGAAGGGTTCTCTGAGTACCACTTCATTCCTTTTGTTTTGTTTTTTGTTTTTCAAGACAGGTTTCTCTGTAGCTTTGGAGCCTGTCCTGGAACCAGCTCAGGAGCCCAGGGTGTCCTTGAACTCACAGAGATCTGCCTGCCTCTGCCTCCTGAGTGCTGGGATTAAAGGCGTGCACCACTACCACCCGACTTCTGCATCATTTCTTAATCCTCAAGAAATCATAAGAAATTTTTACTAGATCAACATTACTGTTCATTCTATATAAAATAAATTTATTTATACATAGACTTCTGCTCTCTCTGCTTTGACCTCCTGAGTACTGGAGTTACAGACAGAGGGGTGGGGTGGCTTAGTGGTTAAGAGCATTTGATGCCCTTCCTGAGGACCTGAGTTTCATTCTCAACACTCACATTAGGCATTAGGCATCTCACAACCAGCTTCAAGGATCCAATGTCCCTCTCCTGGCCTCCATGAACACATTAAATATGTGATGCACACACACACACACACACACACACACACACACACACACACTGTGGAATGGGGTGTAATGACATTTATAAAATAATATAAGGGTATCATCCTTAGATTTTAAGAGTTTTTGCTGGGAGGTAGTGACACACGCCTTTAATTCTAGCACTCAGGAGGCAAAGGCAGGTGGCTCCCTGAATTCGAGGCCCACCTGGGCTACAGAGTGAGTTCCAGGGCAATCAGGGCCACGCAGAGAAACTCTGTCTCAAACAAATTCCCTCTAGTGTTTTATAGTTCATACTCTAACCTGACAGCTATATTAAGAGACTCAATTCACTGATTCATTACATTTTAGTTTGTTACAATTATTTTTACATTCACATTTATTTTGTTTTTCAATGTACTAAATTATATCTAAGCATTTACTCACAACAAAATGGAAATATATAAATTAAATTACAGACTGCCTTATTAAAATATTGATTTTACATATAATTTATAATGATAAACTTATTCGATACTTGGAATTGAGCCAAGGGCCTTGAACATGCTGGGTAAATAAACACTGTACCACAGAGGTAAAAACCTCTACCCGAAACATTTTTCTAAATTAAATAATCATGGAGGCAGCTCTGTTTGTTTGTGTGTCCTTAGCATGAAGTCTTGGGTTTGATCTCAGCTCTAGATGAAGCTGGCTGTGGTGGGTTCACGCCTGTAACCCCAGCACTCTGTAGGCTGAGGGAGAAAAATCAGAAACTTACAGTAATCCTTGGCTATGTAGTGAGTGGGAAACCAGTCTGGGCTACATAAGACAAATAATAACATGATAATCATATATGGCTTAATTAAACACGTTAAGGAGCACATTTACAATTCTTAGGACGCTTTCATCTGGGGAAAGAAGAATATGAGGAAGCCCTAGAAAGAGACTGACGACCGCATGAATCATCAAGCATGAGTATCAGCGAGCGGAGGGACGGGTTAGGTGCATTAAGTCAGCTATCACAGTGACTACTTCCATGAAATACTATTGGGGTCATTAACAGAGATAGATTTCGATCTCCAGGACAACTAATCTTTCCAGATTTATATTAGTATATTAACAAATATTAAATAATATGTTATAGCTGGGTAGACATTTTCACTTTCCTAATGTCACCTGCTAGTTATCCTGTTTTGTTTTTCAAGACAGGGTTTCTCTGTGTAACAGCCCTAGCTGTCTTGGAACCAGCTCTTGTAGACCAGGCTGGTCTCGAACTCACAGACATCCGCCTGCCCCTGCCTCCCCAGTGCTGGGATTAAAGGCGTGCATCACCACTACCCAGTTTCCTTAGTCTTTCTTATGTAAACTCATTTACTAATTTGGGTTCTGAGGAGACTGAAAAAAACTAACCTCAAGAGTTCAAATAATCCCCTCTCCAAGTCAGGATTCAACACAAAGCTGTGTACATGCTAGACTCTTCCGTGAGTTACATCATCCACCGAGAAGCCGAACACAAGAACAAATGAATCACAGAGTGGAAGGAGTTTCTTTGCAAGGTCACAGTCTGGACTCCTGTAAAACAATCTCTGGAGTCCTCAGTGCTGTGGTTGCGTTGCTGGAGTTGGTCTGAGGGCACAGAGCTGTATCAGAAGGACGCTCCCAGGCACAGTGTCTGTTACAACATTGGCCACATTACACTAAGCTGACATCAGACCTGTAAGACTGGCCACCCTCTAACAAAGAAAAAAACATCAGTGATGGAAAGTCTAGGGTAATTTCTGACTATCTTGGTAGATGGGATACCAATATCTGAGACAAACAGTACAGAGAAAGCCATTCTGTGGTGAATGTTATAGCTGCTTGACTTGTCTGTGAGATCCAGGAATAGATGTCTAATAGGCAGTTGGATTATATTGGTCCAAAACTCAAATTACACAGTATTCTGGCTGGAGGATGGATACAGGCTTGTCAGGCAGAAGCACAAAAGGCAGAACACGAAAGCTCACATTTTTAGATATTTAGCAACCCTTACTTCATAATTATTCCTTTCTTGGTTGATGACAAATTTGATTTTTTTTTTTGACACGACAGTACGGCATGCTGTTAAAAATGGGCAAGAATTGTGACTCTCCTTTTGTATTTTCTTTGATAGAGACATTGATTTATGTTCTCTACAGAGATCCTTCAAGGATTACTCGCTGGTGAACAGGAAGGAGAGTTAATGTTCTTAGAAGATTTGGGATGAAGTCCCTCAGAAGCTCTGCTCACCCCAGCCAGACCTGTTTTTAGGAATCATTCTATAATTGAGTTAGGAAGGTATTCATAGTATTTGCAATGACGTTTAAACTGAATTTTAGGTCACCAAGATGTCTCAGTATATAAAGGTGCCTGCAGGCAAAGCCTTGTGACCTGAATTCAATACCCAGGATCCTCAGAGTGAAAGAGGAAAACTGACTCCCACAATGGTCTTCTGATCTCCTCCATACATGTGCTGGTGGCACATGCACACGGGAATGCACACACACACACACGCACATGCACACACATACACACCAGATTTCTTCAAGTGTTTTGTAACATGCATGCACCCACACAAATACATAAAATAAATGTTTTGGAAAAACTTCTAAGAATAGTTAGCCATGCTTGGTGGCACATGTCTTTAATCCCAGCACTTGAGAGGCAGATGCAGGTGGATCTATCAGACAGAGGCCTGGTCTACAGAGTGAGTTTTAGGACAGCCAGGGCTACACAGAGAAACCTTGTCTCAAAAAACAAAATAAGAAATCACAAGAGAACTCCTTTTTTTT
>LOEQ01006974.1:16376-28379 GCA_001685075.1 Bramus lutescens | reverse complement strand
CCAGAGAACCTAGACAACAAAGAGGACCCTAAGAGAGACATACATGGATCTGATAATCTACATGGGAAGTAGAAAAAGACAAGATCTCCTGAGTAAATTGGGAGCATGGGAACCTTGGAAGAGGGGTAAATAGGAGGGGAGAGGATGGGAGGGGAGCAGAGAAAAATGTAGAGCTCAATAAAAATCAATAAAAAGAAAAAGAAAAGCAATAAGAACTCTGAATCTTACTCTATTTCCCAATCTTGTGTTTTAGTTAGGAATGGTGAAGTAAGTAAAAGGTTTTGAGAAATGGGAGCTTTTGCTGTTGCTTGTAAACAAGGATTTAGGAGGTGTGGTTTGAAAGAAAATGCCCCTATAGGAGTGGGGCTTTGTTGCAGGAAGTGTGTGGCTGGAGGGGGCGGGGGGCTTTGAGGTTTCCTGTGCCAAGCTATGCTCAATGTGGTGCACAGACTTCTGCTGCTGCTTCGTGATCCAGATGTGGAACTCTCAGCTCCATCTCCATCTCCATGTCCTGCCACAATGATAATGGACTACATCTCTGAACTGTAAGCTGGCCTCAATTAAATGTTTTCCTTTATGAGTTGCCATGGCCATGGTGTGTCTTCGCAGCAAGAGAAATCTTAGCTAAGACAGGATAGGGTATGATTTGAATAGGTTTTGATGGCATTTTTATGCCTCTAACACATAAGAAACTTCAATTTGAGACCTGAACTACCCGCTAAAAAAAACCCTGAACCCAAATCTAAGATAGAAGAAAAGTCTACTTACTAACATCTTTCTCCATCGAAAAAAAATGCTGATATTACAATAGAAAAATGGCCAAAGAGCTGAAGCAGGACTTTCATGAAATATAAATCACTAATATACACATTTTACCTTAGATGTTTAAAAATGTGATGGACTAGCAGGGCTGAAGAGATGGCTCAGCAGTTAGGAGTGCTGTGTAATCAGGAGTTACAGGAGTCTGGTACTTATATAACAAGCTGGGCATCTCATATCTCATAACATTCCCAGGAATGCACTCACAGACCCAAAACACACAGACACATGAAATTAAATGACTAGATCTTTAAAGGAATGAAGAACTTTTGGTTGACTATGATAATAACAATTCATAACAAATATAAATAATAGCCAGCTTGACCATTACAGCAATTAAACATTCTGAAATATTATATGCTGCACATGGGACTTTAAATCAAAATAATCAGTGAAGAAAAGAAAATCAGTGTCCTGTGTTAGGAACACAAATACATCCTATTATCTACTCATTCCTTTTCCAGAAAGTACTCAAGAAAAGAATCACAGATGCTCTGAAAGTTGCACGACAGGCTCTCTTCCTGAAAATTTAGGAGACAAACAATTGCTACAGTTCATTTTTCAAGGCTTGAAGGGCAACGCTTTTACTCCCTGTAATTATTGATTGGATGACTACCAGCTAAATGACCGTAACACGGGTGGTCAGATGTAGGTGAGAAGATAGCACTGAGTGTCATTTTTCAGATGCCATCCACGTAGGGTTTTTTGCTTTGTTTTGTTTTTGAGATAGGTTGTCTCTCTGGCCTGGAATTGGCCAAATAGTTAGACTGGTTGGCCAGTGAGTCCTAGGGATCAGGCCATCTCTACCTCCCAGGTGCTAGCATTACAAACCCTCAGCACTGTTTCCTGGATATTTTCACATGGGTTCTGGGGACCCAGTTCAGTTCTTCATGATTGAGCAGCCAGCAGTTTACTGACTGAGTTATATTCCATCACCCCGTTTATTTATTTAGTTTAGTTAGTTATTATTTTTGAAACAGCATCTTGTGTAGCCCAGGATGGCCTCAAACTGCTGATCTTCCTCTTGCAGCACCCATGTGCTGAGATTATAGGCATATTCCCACCATGTCTAGCCATGCAACTTTATTTTCAAATACATATAAGAACGGAGAGTCTGGAGAGCTAGCTCAGTGGTTAAGAGCACTGTTGTTCTTGCAGAGGCCCTGGGTTTGGTCCTCAGCACCCATGTGCTGGCTCACAAGCACCTATAATTCCAGGTCCAGATCACTGTATACCATGTTCTGACCCTCTCAAACATAGGCATGCACATGCTGCACAGACATACATACAGATAAAACACCCATACATACTAAATAAATAAAATTTAAAAAGAGTATGCAGTGAGTTATTAATGTTTTTAGAAAGTCTCACTGAATTCCTAAGCAGAGTTCATTGCTCGCCTTACCCGAGGAGTATCCGCATTCATGACATTCTGTTTAGAGTGTAGCTTGAGCATACGTGCAGGCTCATCAGCCAAACACCACCACAGTTATCAAGTATCAAGAACACAAAATATCATATAGGATCTCAGGGTTTGAGGAATGTTTTGGAGCTTGGATTTAAATAGGGTTCTACATTGCTTGGACTGGCCTTGATCTCTGTGTGGCTGGGGATTATATTCTCTCTCTCTCTCTCTCTCTCTCTCTCTCTCTCCATTTTTTTAAGACAAGGTCAGAGCCCTGGCTGTCCTGAAACTCGATTTGTAGAGACCAGGCTGGTCTCAAACTCACAGACATCCACCTGCTTCTGCCTCCTGAGTGATGGGATTAATTAAAAGCGTGTACCACCACTGCCCAGCCAGCTGGGAATGATCTTAAACTTGTAAGGCTTCTGTCTGCAACATGTCTGTCTCCCTGCACATTGAGGAGTTGTATCATATCTTACTTCCTTGACATTGTCCCTTAAAAAAAAGCATTCCTTATTGGCTTGGCTGATGCCTGTAATCCTAGCACCTGGTGAGGAGGGCAGAGGGATAAAGAGTTCAAAGACAGCACAGGCTGCAAGAAACCATGTCACAAACAAACAAACAAAAAATGGGTAGAATTTAAGAGGAAAAAGCAAGGGAGATAAATAGGGGTAGAGGAAACAATACTATCAGAAGCTTGATTTTACTTGGCAACTGTATTCCTTGGGCAGCTGAATGTGCTCTGAACTGGGTGACCTGAAACAATTTCAGCCCACTGTCGCTAGCAATGGAAGTCATGGCAACCTTCCTTACTTCTTTTGGCTTCATATACCCTCCCTTTTGTTCTTGCTGTCTTTGTGTCCAGGTTTCTCCCTTGTATAGTAAAAGACACAGGCCAGGCCATATTGGAATATTGGATTAGGGCCCACACTAATGACCTCATTTTAAATTACCTCTGTTAAAAAGAAAAAAAAACTTTTTCTAAATATGGACTCATTCTGAAGTACCGGGGCTAAATCTTCAAATCTTTTTTGTAAGAACAGAACTGAACTCACAAAATCAATTTTATGAAACAGTAATTTGGGGAAATCAAGAGCAAATCTTGATAGAATGGCTAGGACAGATGAGGAACTTTGATCGCAAGGTTGAGGAAATTGATGCTTTTAAATAGCAGAAGGAGGTCCTTGGAAACAGGACAGAACGTAGGCTGGGTCCTTGTTCTCCTGATGCGACTTGAGACTGCCAGAATACTTACGTTTTTGGTTTCGTTTGGTGATTTCTGCAACACAACCGTCTGTCAGTCTTAGCAGGTAAGATGTGAAGAGCATGCGGAGAGGAGAAAGCCAAGAAGACACAGCTGGATGCGTGCAGAGACGCTCCGCTACCCTCAGGGGAATCCTGGGATAACACCACGGAAGACAAAGCGAGACACGGGGAAATCTGCAATGGTTTATGAACAAAAGGTGACAGAATGTTCTGTGTACTGCAGAGTTCATTGCCAATGTACGCTCAAGACACTGTCCAGCAACTGGAACTGTGGTGAGTCATCTAAAACCTGTCATGAGCTTACTATCCTCAGGCCACATGTTGGGCAATCGTCCTTGATATATGGCCTCATTATGACATCATCCTCTTTAAGAACAGCTTTGTTTTTGGAAAGCTCCACTCTAGAATGATTTGTGGTTGTTTCGTGTCGAATCAGTGCAGATGTCTCTTGTGGTAAGAGACTGTCACCGCAGACGAAATCAGTTGTACGTCTGAAGTCTGAGCTCCAGATGCTGTGTAGGGATTTATAGAGGCTTACTTGTTCTTCCCCGCTGGGTGTGGACAATCAGGGTTTCTGTCCTTCACACTTACCTCTGAGGCAGCTACCATTAGTTGACTTTGAAGTCAACTAATTTTATAACTCAAATTAGTTTCAATGTGATATCGCAAATATTTTAGATATTGGAGAAAGTGACTTCTCTTTTAGTTTTAAAAGTTTTGTACTCGTCATTATAAATGTCACAAAGGGCTGGGTGGTGGTGGCGCACACCTTTAATCCCAGCACTTGGGAGGCAGAGGCAGGTGGATCTCTGTGAGCTCCAGGCCAGCCTGCTCTACAGCGTGAGTCCAGGACAGCCAAGGCTGTTACAGAGGAAGCCCTGTCTCAAAAAATCAAAAACAAACAAACACACCAATAAATAAATAAAAAGGGGGTGGGTTTGCAGTCCTGAGTCAGCATCAGTGTGTATGGGACCCTGCACATAAACCCTCAGCTCTAAGCAAGCAAAAGGAAAAAAAGAGAGAGGAAAGGAGGAAGAAAGGAAAAGAAAAATAACGCGAACATGAAATATACAGGCAGTCAATAACATTCTCAGTTCTGCTTGTCACACTTTGATTCCTTCTCTCCAGCAGAAAGGTGACAGAGGTTAGTACATGTTAGACTGTGCTGGAAGCTGATGCTCACATCACTCTCAAAGAGCCACAAGGAATTATGTTTGTCCGTTGTGGGATACACACCTGGTCTATGCAGACAGTGACTATTCACTTGTCAGAGTAGGCCCAGAGTCGCTAGATTTCAGATTTTTGAAGAGAAGTTGGAAATTCTTTTTTCTCTTTTGGAAGATACTCTGGTTTTTAAAATAAAAGCATAGAATTTTTGAGGTTCTGGGTTTGATTTCAGTTCCATAAAAAAAAATAAAAAACTTGGGACTGAGATGGCTCCAGAGCTCAGAGGACTTGAGTCTAAGTCATAATTGCCTGTAACTCACCTCTAGAAGGTCAAACCTGTAACTCATAACCAAGTGCTTGTAACTTCAGTCCCAGAAGATACAACATCTTCTTTTGGTCTTCAAAAACATGCTCAAACATGGCATGTATTCACACACATATAAAAAAAATAAACATTTTTTAAAAGAAGTTAAAAACTTCCTGTCCAAAGCAATGAATGGACCTTGGATGCTTTAAGCTAATAATCTTTTTAAAAATATTTAAATTTTTATTACGTTTACTAATTTATTCAGTGTATGTATGTCCCACACACTCATCAAGGCCTCCACATGTGTGAAGGTCAGATGACAAGTTGGGGCATGCTTTTCACCATGTCGGTTCTGAGGATCGAGCGCAGGTCCTTGGTTGTGACCGCAAGCAGCTTTGCCAGCTGAGTCGTCTTGCCAGTAGGAAGTGATGGAAAGGTCTTTGATTCTGCATTGGGTGCGGTAGTGCATGCCTGTAATCCCAGAATTTAGGAAGATGATGCAGGAGGATTCTGAATTTTAGGCCAGCCTGGACTACCACAGAGTCAAGCCTTGTCTCCAAACAACAACAACAACAAAATACTATAGCTAAACCAAAGCAAACAAAAATACTCCAAACCATAGAAACACTGTATTTCATCTACAGACTGGTTAAGGTCAAATTGTGTGGTGAAGCAGACTTGGTAATTCTAATTGTAGGCCTATGAATTCATCCTATAAATGCTTGCACATCTCATAATACACACAAAGGGAAGAGAGCTATGTGTTTATTGGCATGGCCACGTCTTGCTACAAATAGCAAGATTAGATGTGTGTAGTGTATAGGTCTGTAATCCCAGCACTTGGGAGGTAGATGCAGGCATTCAAGGTCACCCTTTGTTAGATATGGTCTGAAGCCAGCTAAGGCTGCATGGCTCTGTCTCAAACAAGCAAGGTGAAAACAAAAGGGAAAAAGAAAGCACTGGAAACCAAAATAAATAAATTAATTAATTAATTAAAAAGGAAAAGCAAGAATGTGCTGGAGATAAAGTTCAGTAGCTCAGCTCATCAAGATTTATCAAAGTCCGCAAATACATTACCAGTTGGAAGTTTCTTCTTGTTTCTTTTTGAAGGAAAGAGTTTAGCCAGAAGACACTGGCAGTTTAAAAAAAAAAAGCATATTTTTACTTGCCGAAGTGAAGCAAAACAATGCAAAGAGAATATTCTAGAGAGATTGGAGAAGGCTGCCTTGAAAGGGGCATAGCAGCAAAAATTTAAATAAATAAATAAATAAAATAGAGATACAGTTGCCTACTTGCATTTAAGTTTGGATTCTATCAAATACAGGTATTAGAAGTACCTCTCTCTAAAAAAATATATGTGGAGGTGTAGGCATAATTTTCTGTCCCGCCATCCAGCTCCCAAATAACCACACAGAGACTTATTACTAAATATAAATGTTTGGCTAATAATTTAGGCTCATTACTAACCGGCTCTTACAACTTAAACGATATTTAATTTAACCCTTATATAAGTTCTACCATGTGGTTCACTTTTCCTTGGTATGACACGTTCATCCTGCTTTTCCCTGTGTCTCCGGGTGACTCTGCCCTTCTCCATCCCAGCAAGCTCTCTCTCTGTCTGAAAGTTCCACCTAACCTCTTCCTGCCTAGTTATTGGCCATTTAGCTCTTTATTTAATCAATAGAGCAACATGGCTTCACAGTGTATAAAAAGATTGTTCCACAACATGGAGGTCTCTCTGTAGTCCTAGCACTTGAAGGTAAAAGCAGTAAGATCATTCTGACAACTGAATTCCACCCTCCAGACACATACAGCAGAAGGAGAGAAGTCACACACACACACACACACACACACACACACATTGTGGTTCACAATGTGTGCACTTTCACATATAAAAGATGAAAAACCAAATATATACAAATTAAAAAAAACTGCCTTTAAAATAGTGTCCAGTCCAGAATTTACAGCACAGCAAATAAAAGCAGTAGTTTAATTTATTCTCAAAAGATCAATAACATAGTCTTAATTAGATTGTCACATGTCTATCCAATTTGTGTATATGTTTCCATCACAGTATCCAATGAGCAAGAATACTGCAAGCAACATTTTAATTTTAGTAGAACTTAACAGAGTGAGAGGTCAACGGACTAAAGCATCTGTTGCAGAAAGGGAGCCGCCTGAGTAAGTCTTGGCCACGAGCCTGGAGACAGGAAGTGCTCGCAGTCCCCAGGGGTGTGGTACCGTGGGACTGTTCAGGTTAAATACTGTTCATTAAAGCCTTGCGTGCCTCGGGAGAAAAACAATACCAGCTAAAAGTGGCACACGTTAGCAAAGCTACCTCCAGAGAGCTCCTGAAGCATTCTGAGGATGGAACCTGAGAATTCTGTATTTCAAGAGCTTTCTCCTGCTGCCGCTTAGATGCTTAAGGTGAAGAGGGTTGTTGCCGGACTGGGTACTACCAGGTCCATTGAAGAGGCAGGTCCTCTGGTAATTTATCAGGAGGAGAGTTTAATTTCATCAGCTGCGATTGTGGTCCTGTGATTGCCACCCTGCATTTCTGGAGAGACTTTTTTATATATAGTTTAATGTATTTTAATAGCAAACTTACAGGAACAGCACAGAAGACAGACAACATTAAAAGCATGTACTTGCATGTAGGACAACTCAGTTAGAAAAGTATAGTGAACGGTGGAATCTACTGTATGATAAAAATGCTACAAACACCATTTAGTTGCCGTCAATANCATTAAAAGCATGTACTTGCATGTAGGACAACTCAGTTAGAAAAGTATAGTGAACGGTGGAATCTACTGTATGATAAAAATGCTACAAACACCATTTAGTTGCCGTCAATAATAAATTTACCTATTTAAAAAAATCCAAATGCTGGCATTGTCCAGAAAATTTTAACATGTTTATTTATAATTCTTATAAAGTTGAACTGTTGAAATGTGTTCACTGAAACATTTTTCTTGCATTAATGCTTTACATCTTGCATTTATATTAAAAATTCACACACGAATGAAAATGGAAAACCTGCCAATACCTGATTTCTGTCTTCTATTTTTCCACTTGCAGTCATATACTTAGGTACCTTTTGACCCCATGGAAAAAATATCTAACATTCACAACTACTGATTACAGGAAGAAGAGGAAAAAATTTTTTTTGAGAATGAAATGTTTCCCCTCACAGTGGACTCTTCGCACATTCTCCGCTATGCGGCGTGCTAGCTGGGTATCTTTGGGCATAATTGTTACACGTTTGGCATGGATAGCACACAGGTTGGTATCTTCAAAAAGGCCAACCAGATAGGCCTCNTTCCTGGGTGCTTTACCACCGGTGGATTTACGGGCAGTCTGCTGTGTACAGCTGCGAACACAATCGACCTGGAGAGACTTTTGAAAAATAACCGTTACAAGTCTGTAAGCAGATGATCCAGTTGCAGAATAAAACTGAGAGAATACCCAGGGAGGTGAGGGGGTGAGGGTGGGGAGTAGAAGTAATCCATGAGAAGAGGGGTTAGTGTTGACTCAGGGTGACAGTAGCTGTTCCCACAGCCAGGAGGGCAGAAGCATCAGGGAGCTACAGGACATCAATGAAAGGGGACCTGAGCAAACAACAGCTAATGTAACGAATTGTGCCTGGCCTGGGGGGAGGGATGAAATCCTTTGCAGCCAGACTTTCTCCACTTCACATAAACCATCTTTTTGCAGATGTATCAAGAACAAATGGGATGAAAGCCTTTGGCTCCATGGAACATTTTGTTTGGGTATAGGGGAAAGTTGAGCAAGTAAAACATTTAAAAGGAAAACTAGAAACGTAAGTATTGGGATAATAAGGCAGCGCTTGAAGGGAGGAGCCCCTGTGTGTGTGCTCTTGTGTAAGCGCACATGATGTGTAGAGGCCAGTGGCCCATGGATGCTGTTTCCATGTTCCCTTTGCTCTCCAACTTGACTTTTCTTTTCTGTTGACCTTGTTTGTGTTCTGTTTCTAGAGACAGGGTCTCATTATGTACCTGTGTGGCTGGGCTGGAATTTAGACAAAGCTGGCCTCAAATTCACAGAGGTCTGCCTGTCTGCTTTTAGAGTGCTGGGATTGAAGGTCTGCGCCACCATGCCGAGATTCTACTTTAGTTTTTTGGGTTGTTTTGTTTTGTTTTAGAGAGAGACAGGATCTCTCCACATATCCCAGACCATTCAGGACCTCAGAACCATCTGACTGCCTCTGTCTTCTGAGTACTTGGATCAAAGGCGTGCAACACCACACCTTACCCACCTTAGTTTCTGAGAGGCTCACACTGAACACTGAGCTCACAGATCCAGACCACTGGCCTGACCAGTGATCTTTGTGGATCTTCTTGAGTCTGTAACCTAGTGCCAGGCTTACAGATGTGTGTTGCTATGGATTTTTATGTCTGCGCCAGTGATGCAAACTCAAGTCCTCGTGCTTACACAGCAAGCATTTCACTCACTGCTTCTCCATCCCAACTCGGTACTGAGGTGCTCATAAAATGGACATGGGTTAGTGTAAGCTAGGTTATGAAAGTCTGGTAAGGGAACCTACTCGGGAGAGGAAGTGGGCAGCTGAAAACAACCTGTAATGCTTCCAAGTTATACTCATTAGGCATCGCATGGCGATCTGACACCCATCTATGAAGCCATCTTCAATGTCAGACTGTTGTTTGTAACTAAGATATGGAGTATATTTTATTTTAAACCTTCAAACCCCCTGTGTGCATATGACTTTTTCTAATTCTCTCAACTGTTCTCTACAATTCTAGATCAGGAAACAAATGTTTATTTATATTACCAGGGACTTTAGCTGGAAGTCAATTCTCTGAAACCCTCCTGTAATTCCATTTGATCTGGACCCTGTCTTTGAAAACTTCTCATTTTGAAGCCAGACATGGCAGTACACATCTTTAATCTCAGCACTCGGGAAAATGAGGCAAGGGGGTCTCTGTGAGTTCCAGGACCTGCCAGGATACAGAGAGACCCTGTCTCAAAAACAAAACAAAAGCAAAGCAGGGCTAGGGAATCAGGCAGGCAACCTTCATTCTCCATCCTCCCCTTCAGTGCCAGCCCCCTAGTCTTATCCACAGCTTTGTAGCAGACCGTCTACTGCAGCCTCCCTTCCTCTCGGCCCCCATGCCCAGCAGATCATGCAGAAATTCTTCTACAGCTTCCCTTTGTCTCAGCCACAAATCCCTGGAGATACTCCCTGGGAACCAGCCATCCACAGAGAATCAGGGAGGTGATCTTCAATCTCCCTCCTCTCCTCCAATTCCAGTTTCCTAGACATACTCCCAACTTTGTAACAGATCATATTCTGTGTCTTCTCCTTGCTCTCTGCCCCCATCCCCAGGGGTCTGGGTAGATTTTTGTGATACACCAAGCTTTCCTCCCTCCTGTGGACCAGCTCAGGACCACNCATCCCTATTCCTTAGAGTCGGCTCCCAACCTAGATACATATTCTACCAGGAACTCCCAGTGGTAACAACTGGGAGAATCTCAGAAGCATTTCTCACTAGGCGACCCATCGTCATCACACTCTCCAAAGAACCAGAGAGGGCAACAGAATTCAAGGAACACTCAACCAAACAAACACAACACCAGATACCTGCACCTAAATTGCATTCATCTCAAAACCAGAGGTGCCTAGACTCCAACATAAAACACAGACAATAACAGACAAGACAACATGTCTCCGACAGAGACCAGCAACCCTACTGCAGCAGTCCCCAAGAACAGCAGCCCAGATGAGGCCCAAGAACTTCAGAATAACTTCTGTGAATATGCTCAAGGACATTATGAAATCTATGAAACACAAACAGTGGAATAAAATTTAAAAAAACTGTTTAAGAGATGAAAGTGTAAATGGAATCAGTAAAGAAAGCCCAAACTGAGGGAAAATAGGAAATGAAAAAAATAGGAACTTGAAGAGAAATCTCAGAAGCAAGCCTCATCAATAAAATAAAAGACAGAGAGAATCTCAGGCATTAAAGACAAGATAGAAGAACCGGATACCTCCCTCAAAGAAATATTAAATGTAAAATTTCCAGGCATCCAGGAAATCCAGAACACTATGAAAAGGCCAAATCTATGAATAGTAGGAATAGAGGAAGGATAGGAAACCCAAGTCAAAAGCACAGAAAATATTTTCAACAAAATCATAGAAGAAAATTTTCCTAACCTAAAGAAGGAGGTTCATGTTGAGGTTCAAAAGCATACAGAGCAACAACTAGGTAAGAAAAGCAATTCCCTGTGATATATAATAAAGCTAAACCAGCATGCATATTATAAAGGTATCTTGACTTCAGAATTTGGGTCTAAGAACATTTTGCTTGGGAAAAGAGGTTCTTCTTGTTTTTGCACAGAGGATGAGAACCTGTGGATTGCCTCCAGGCAAGTATGGTTTCATGGACTAAGGCCTTCTGAAAGGTTGCCATAAACAACCTCAAAAAATGTCTTTGCCCAACTGCTGACTGAGATGAACCTAGCACACAGGATACACCATAAAAGACCTGATTAACAGTGTCCCCAACCAGCAGGAAGAAGTTTGGGCAGAACTGTGCCCATATTCCCAAATACTGTCTATAACTGTTTGTTTACATTTAAAGAGGGATATGATATATATGAATAATTTACGTTGGTGTAAATCTTGCTTATTGATACAAATTTAAGTCAATTCTGTTATATGTATATTTCTGCTCTTGATTAAGGTATTGTGTTTGTGTAGCTCATTTAAAAATGTAATGTATGATTAAAATATACGTTAATAGTCATCTATAATAGTCAAGTTTATAGTCATGTTAGTTTAATTTTCCAGATGTATAGAGATATATTTCAGTTAGTTAGGTATTCTTCAAATCTTTCAGAGATCTTCAGAATATGGCATTTAAAATGTTTTAATAACTTAGAACTTTTCATGATAGTGAGACGTGTCTGCTCCTGGCAGCACCAATTACTTGGAGAGGAAGATGGGCATCAAAGAGGCTCCTTATGGAGTTGGTTAGCCATTTGGGCAAGAAACTGCTCT
>LOEQ01006973.1:50322-67834 GCA_001685075.1 Bramus lutescens | reverse complement strand
GCTGTTGACTTGCTGTATATTGCCTTTATTATGTTTAAGTATGTTCCTTGTATCTCTGCTCCATGACCTTTATCACGAAGAGATATTGTATTTTGTCGAAGGTTTTTTTAGCATCTAATAAGATGATCATTTTTTTTCAGTTTGTTTATATGGTGGATTACATTGACAGATTTTTGTATGTTGAGTCATCCATGCCTCTCTTGACCGTGGTGGATGATGGTTCTGATGTGTTCTTGGATTCGATTTGCCAGTATTTTATTGAGTATTTTTGCATCAATGTTCATGAGTGAAATTGGTCTCTTTCTTAATAATATCTTTATGTGGTTTGCATATCAGGGTAATTGTAGCCTTATAAAAGGAGCTTGGCAAGATTCCTTCTGTTTTTATTTGGTGGAACAGTTTGAGGGGTGTTGGTATTAGTTCTTCTTTGAAAATCTTGTAGAATTCTGCACTGAAACAATCTGATCCTGGGCTTTTTTGGTTGGTTGGGAGACTTTTGGTGACTGTTTCTATTTGTTTAGCAGTTATAGATCTATTTAATTTGCTCATCTGGTCTTAATTTAATTTTGGTAAGCAAGAAAATTTATCGAGAAAATTGTCCATTTCCTTTAAGTTTTCCAATTTTGTGGAATACAGGTTCTTGAAGTATGACTTAATGATTCTCTGGATTTCCTCCATGTCTGTTGTTATGTCCTCCTTTTCATTTCTGATTTTGTTAATTTGGATATACTCTCTCTGCCTTTTGATTAGTTTGGATAAAGGTTTGTCTAATTAGTTGATTTTCTCAATGAACCAACTCTTTTTGTCTCATTGATTCTTTGTATTGTTTTCTTTGTTTCTATTTTGTTGATTTCAATTCTCAACTTGATTATTTCCTGCCATCTAGTTCTCCTGGGTGAGTTTGCTTCTTTTTGTTCTAGAGTTTTAAAATGTTCTGTTAACTCACCAGTGTGTGATTTTCCCAGCTTCCTTATGGAGGCATTACAGCTATGAACTTTCCTCTTAACACTGCTTTCATTGTGTCCCATAAGTTTGGATATGTTGTATGGTTATTTTCACTGAATTTTAGGAAGCCTTATTTTCTTCATTTATTTCTTCCTTGACCCATTGATAATTCAGGTGAACATTGTTTCATTTCCATGTGTTTGTGGGCTTTCTGAAATTAGTATTGTTGTTGAATTCTAATTTTAAACCATGGTGATCTGATAAGATACATGGGATTATTCTCAGTTTTTGTATCTGTTGAGATTTTCTTTGTTTCTAGTTATGTGCTCAGTTTTTGAGAAGGTTCCATGAGGTGCTGAGAAGAAGGTATATTCTTCTATGTTTGAATGGAATGTTCTATAGATGTCTGTTAAGTTCATTTGAGTAATCACATCTGTTAGTTTCCTTATTTCTCTGTTATTTTTCTGTCTGACAGACCTATCCAGTGGTGAGAGGGGGTGTTGAAGTCTCCCACTATTAGTGTGTGGGGTTTAAAGTATGATTTAAGCTGTAGAAGTGTTTATTTTACATATGAGGGTGCCCTTATATGATGTGGGATTCCCCACTGTATTCTGTGAATACCATTGGTTAATAAAGAAACTGTCTTGGACCTGCACAGAGCAGAATAGAGGTAGGAAAGGAAAACTAAACTGAATGCTGGGAGAAGAAGACAGAGTCAGGAGATGCCATATAGCCACCAGAGGGGAAAAACATGAGCTGCCAGCTGTAACCTTGCCAGTAGGCCATGAGCCTCATGGTAAAATATAAAATAATGGAAATGGGTTAATTCTAGATGTAAGAGCTAACTAGCAATCTCTTAAGTGATTGGTCAAATAGTATTGCAAATAATATAGTTTCTGTGTGATTATTTCAGGAGTCTGGGCAGCCAGGAAATGAACATTGGCCTCCATACAACACTTGTATTTGGGGCATAGATGTTTGGTATTGAAATTTCCTCTTGATGGATTTTTCCTGTGTCTGATATGAAATGTCTTCCTTTGTCTCTTTTGATTGATTTTAGTTTGAAGTCTATTTTGTTAGACATTAGGATAGCTACACCAGCTTCTTTCTTAGATCCATTTGATTGGAACATTTTTTCCCAACCCTTTACTCTGAGGTGATGTATGTCTATGAGGTGTGTTTCTTATATCTAGCAGAAGAATGAACTCTGTTATTGTATCCAGTTTCTTAGCCTGTCTCTTCTCATAGGTGAGTTGAGTCCATTTATATTAAGGGATATTAATGACCAGTGATTGCTAGCTCCTGTTATTTTAGTTTTTGTTGTTTGTGATGTTATTGTCTGTGTGTTTCCCTTCTTTCAGATTTGCTGCTGTGAGACCATCTATTGTCTGTGGTTTTGTGTATATAGCAAACTTCCTTGGATTGAAATTTTCCTTAGTACTTTGTGTAGGGCTGGGTTTGTGGTTAGTTATTGGTTAAATCTGGTTCTGTCATGGAATATTGTTTTGTCCTTCTATGGTGACTGGATATAGTAGTCTGTGCTGGCATCTGTGCTTTGCCTTATTTTTTATCCAGTCTATTTGGTGTTCTGTAAACCTCTATCTTCATAGGCATATTTTTCTTTAGGTTGGGAAAGTTTCTTCTATGATTTTGTTAAATATACTTTTTTGCTTTTGAGTTGGACATCTTTTCTTTCTATCCCTATTATTCTCATGTTTGGTCTTTTCATGGTGTCCCTATTTCCTAGATATTTTGTGTTAAGATTTTGTTAGATTTAACATGTTCTTTGAGGATGAGTCTTGTCTATTTCGTCTATCATATCTTTAACACTTGAGATTCTTTCTTCCATCTCTTGTTTTCTGCTGTTTATGCTTGCATTTGTTGTTCCTGATCATATTTTTCATTTCCAAAATTCCTTTGGTTTGTGTTCCTTTATTGTCTCTATTTCAGTTTTCAAGTCTTGAATTATTTCTTTCACCTGTTTGATTGCTTTTTCTTGGTTTTCTTTAAGGGATTTCTTGATTTCTTCCAGTTTTTTGTTGTTGTTGTTGGTCTTTTCCTCCATTTCTTTGAGGGAATTTTTCATTTCCTCCTTAAGGGGCTCAAACATTCTCCTAAAGTTATTTTTTGTTCATTTTCTTTTGCTTCATCTATATTGGGGTGTTCAAATCTTGTTGTAGAGCCACTAGATTTTGGTGGTGTTGAGACAATGTGTCACCTTGTCTGCCCATCTTTTCCTCTGATTGGTGTAGTTGGAGCTGTGTCTCTAGTAATCCCTCTTTCAGTGTTATTGGATCCAAGGCTCAGATGGTTGCTCCTCGTGGTAGAGTTGGGGCCACAGTTCCAGTCACCCCAAAGGTCCCTTGGCATTCTCAAAGGTTGCTCCCGAAGTTCACTCTACAATCCTGGAGGTCGTTCAGGCCTATTCCCACAGAGGTCACTGGTTTGGGCCTGCTCCCATGAAGGTTGCTGGCCTGGGCCTGATCCACTGGATGTTACTGGCTCAGGCCTGCTTCCGTGGAGGTCGCAGGCTCAGGCCTGGCCCTGCAGAGGTTGTCTGCTCATACCTGATCCAATGGAGGTCACTAGGTACTTATTATTAATAAGACTGCTACTACTACGTTTTCACCATTTAGATGGCAAAATCAGAAACTAACAAGCAGTTTTTTACTTTTGAAAACAACTGGTGTCATTAAAACTTGACCTTCTGCAGCCCCTGAGCTGACTTTGTGACACCTGCCAGTGGGAAGACAGAGAAAACAGGCCAAGAAAATGTGAATGTATATTTATGGAAAACTCAAATTCTTATCCAGTATTAAGTGTATATTGCACAAGATCATAATTTTTTTGTTTGTTTGTTTGCTTGTTGAGATATGTTTTCTCTGTATAGCCCTGACTGCCCTGGAAGTCACTACATAGGCCAACTGTCCTTGAACTCAGCTATTAGCCTGCCTCTGCCTCCTGAGTGCTGGGATTAAAGGTACTTGTCACCATGCCCAGCCTAGAATAATCTGTTAAAAGTATATTTTAGGAACTACTTTAATTACATATTACAATATTAAATAATATTTATTTTATTTAAAAATAGAAAGCCGAAATAAGAAAAATAATAGAAAGACATCAACATTTGATGTACTTCCTCTTGGTTTTATGTGACATTTCTAAGTACATACTAGTGGAGTTTCTTTTGTTTTCACTCCTGGGGATTGAACCAACATGTGCAAACTAAGCAAGTGCTCTAGCTGTGAGTTGTATCCCATCCCTCTTTTCACTCTTTATTTTGAGACAAGGACTCACTACTTTGCCTAAGCTGGCCTTCACCTTCCTTGGTATACCTCAGTTGTCATCCTCCTGTTTCTGCCTCTTGAGTAGCTAAGATTACAGGTCGGCATCACCAGCTACATTCATAGTTTTAATATGGCAATTTAAACCCCAAATTCTTAAAGAAATGTTAAATCAGCTTTGTTTCATTGGGTTGGTGAGTTACACTGGAGGAATTTAAGGTTCAGTACCACTCTCTGGTTTGCCTGAATTCTGGTAAGACAGGAATTCGTTACTCACTGTGATCTGGGAATCAGTATTATCAACATCAATTAAGCACATTTTAGAGATAAGGAATTTTATCCCCTCCCAAGACCTAGCAAATCCTAAACTGCATTGTAAAATGATTTCTTGATTTATACTCACATTAAGTTTTAAATAAACACTACCATTGGAAAAATTGACAAAGCATCTTTTCTCTAACTGAGAATTGCTGAAGGTCTGATTACTCTACACGCCTAGAATAACATCCTCTCCTACCAGACAATCAGTGACTTCCTGGACTCTCATTGCCACAGAAGCTTTGTTGAAACAGAGCTGACTGGAGATCCCCCAGTCAGCCTGCCAGAGAAGGTGACAGCTGCCAAGTCAGGAGGTGGAAGATACAGATGAATCTTGGGCACACCAATATGTCCATTACATTTTGTCAATCTGAAGTCTACATTTAATCGTATGTGTGTGTGTGTGTGTGTGTGTGTGTGTGTGTGTGTGTGTGTCTGTGACTGTGTCTGTGTGTGTGTCTGTGACTGTGTCTGTGTGGTGTATGTTTGCATATGTTTTCATGTTTCTGTGTTCATGCGTGCACATATGGAGGTCTGGGACCACCTTGTGTATCTATGCTTGGCCTTTTTCTTTGTGGAAATCTATCACTGGCTTGGAACTTGCCAAGCAGGCTAGGTTGGCTGGCCATACCTTTAGGATTCTCCCATCTCAGGTTCCCTAGCACTGGGATTACAAGTGAGTGCCAGCATGCGTGCCTTCTTATGCAAGTTTTGCTGATCAAGCTCAGGTCTACAGGCTTGCCTGGCAGGTGTTTTACGAACACTCCCCCAGCCTCATTGCAGCATTTTCTTCCTTTATTGAAGTATCCTTAGGGCCATCACTGTTGACTTACCAGGAAATGGTGTTGACCTAACTGAAAAAACACTCAATAATAAAGCTCACCAATTGTGTTCTCTTACTCAGGTGTTGAACGCAGTGATCTATTGACTTGGAAAATTGAGATCAACTTAAAAAAAAAACAAGCAACAGAAAGATAATGCATCAAAGCAATAGTTGCCCTTATTTGTTTATCTATCTGTTTATTTATTTATTTATGACAGAGTCTCTCTAACATATCCTTGGTTATCCCAGAACTCACTCTGTAGACTAGGCTGGTCTCAAACTCACAGATATGTCCCTGCCTCTGTCTCCCAAGTGCTGGGGAAAAAAGATTTTGCTTTTAAAATAGAAGTAGTCAGGGTTTTCTCAGCCCCATGTACTTACTGGTGTTGAAATGTAGCTACAAAGCAGGACTGCGGCAATTTGGGGGTAATATGTCTAATAACAAAAGCCCACATGTGACAATGTCTTCTGATTCCAAAAGGGGGTTTGGTGGTGCGCACAAATTCCTTGGGGGTCTAGCTGCAGTGAGAACATGGTATTGTGGTTTTCAGTAGGTCCAGAGTGGGACCTGAGTTTGACTTTCTATCATATTCCCAGGCTTAACTCCCATCACCCGCATGGTAACTCACAACCATCTGTAACTCCAGATCCAGGGGATCTGACGCCCTCTTCCAGCTTCCTCAGGAACCCGCTGCACACAATGTGCGTATGTATATGTAGGCAAACACTCGTACACTCAAAATAAAATTACACAAGTTTATGGGGGGGGGTTGAGATTAACATTGAAGAGGAATACCTGACACAGCTAAAACAACAAACAAAAAGAAAAACAGAGTTGCTCCCAAAAAGCTGTGGGTTATTGGTCAAAAGCCTGAGTACCAAGGGTGGGATACTTCCTTATGCGTTGTTGGTTAGGGAGGCCTTGAGAGAGCCCCAAATAATACAAGATTTTTGTCTGTACTCTTTAAAGATATAGTGTTCAAGACATCACACACCTTGGTTGCAAGATACAGAGAAATCAAGCTGTAACTGAGCTGGAGGCGTCCTTCCAGCTGCCTAGGTTATATGGTCTCAAAAGGGGAAAAAGGAATCCGCCGTCTTACTCGGCTGTGAACCCTGTGATCTATGGTGTCAAACTGCCAGGTAAGATGTGCCCATTTGGGTGAGAGTAGCACTACTTTTGAAATACAACTATTGTTCTTCAGTTGGATTTAGGGTCCACTCCATAGGGAAGCCATACCTGGTAATATAAACCTGGTCAAAAAATCCATATTTGGTGAGGTCGTAGGTATGTGCGTGTGCGTGTGAATGCCGTTGTCTTGCTAAATTGACATAGCATCAAACTGTCTTCAAAATATTTGTGCTTATATCCGTAAACAAATGCTACTCTCAAGCTTCATTAGAGAGGATCGTCTTTCCAGTAAACAGTGGTGAATGCAGGGAGTCATGGACACACAAGGTGCCAAAATAAGTGGCCAATGATTGCTCAGCCTTAGACAGGACATTTGTTCTGAGGAAAAGTAGGAAGGACAAAAGGGAGGTGGTTTTTGCACATTCCCACAAGTGGGTGATTGGTCTATGAATTAAAGACATAAACAGTGTCCCTGTTCTAGATAATTCTGAATGAACCCATTTCCCTTTCACGCAGAGCCAGAAAAATGAGTTTACTCTGGCTTCCTCGGTGATGAGTGGAGAGAAGGAATCTGCTGAAATAATTAATAACCTTGTAAAAGGCCCTGATGTTTGGATTGAGTCAGTGAAAACCAAGCATACCTGTTCCAAAATAAGGCTGGTCCAGGTGAGGCTGATCTCTCAGGGAAGGGAAACCCAGCATGGAGCAACGTGCGCTTCAGAGAAGGCTGTGGGGATATGGTTGGGCACAGAGTTGTGTCTGGCTCAAGTTCTTCTGGTCTCATGCCCCAGCCTCTTGCTTTTATGTCTCCTACTAGTTGGCACTATATAGCAGAGTGGAGCCTTTTAAACTTGAGCAAGTCTTCATGTAGCCGGAAGGATTTGTTGAAAGGTATTCTTGCCCCTGTAGTCAGACTGACGATTATCTTAAATATCACCATAGAACCTTCATCCAACAACAGCTGGAAACAGGCAAAGACCCACATTGGAGCACTGGACTGAGCTCCCAAGATCAAGTTGAAGAGTAGAAGGTGTGAGAGTATGAGCAAGGAAGTAAAGATCATGAGGGGTTTATCCAGGGAGACAGTTTGCCCTAGCTAATGGTAGCTCACCAACTCCAACTGGACTGTGAGTGAACAAACATGGGAAGAAACTAGTCCCTCTGAATGTGGTTGACAGTTGGGGAAAACTGAGGGGCCACTGATAGTGACACTGGGATTTGTCTCTACTGCATGTACTGGCTTCTTCGGATCCTATTCTCTTTGGATGTATACCTTGCCCAATCTAGATATAGCAGGGAGGGCCTTGGACTTTCCACAGGGTGGGACGCATTGCCTTCTCTTAGGATTGGAGGGGTTGGGGTGGGAGGGTGTGTGCAGGGAGTGGGAGGGGACTGCGAGGAGGAGAAGGAGTGGGAATGTGGATTAGTATTTTTAAGTAATAAAATAAAATAAAAATAAAATAAAAATTAACCACAAAAAATTGTTATGCCTATATTCTAATGTTATATAGTAAATATATTTTATTTCATTGGACTATAAATAGAAACAACTTAATTCTAAGTTGTATTTACCAAAAAGTAATGATTTTCAATTTTCAATTTAAAACTACAATCCTATAGAGTATCTGCCTTGTCAAGAATAATTCACTTTTTAAAAAAAAAAAAAAGTATTCTTGCTGGGTGTGGTAGCACATGCCTGTAATCCTAGCACTTGGGAGGCTGAAGTAGGAGGCCTGCCCTGAGTTCAAGGTCAGCCTTTGTTACTAGTAAGGGATAGGCCAGTCTGGGCTACCAAGTAAGACCTTGCCTCAAACAACAATAGCAAAAACATCAAAGATATGTATTCTTGAGTCCTGTGTCCAGAAAAGCCTGATTCAGTAGGTCTGCAGTGGGGCCCAGAATACTCATTTTAAACAAGCCCCCACCCCAGATGCTACTGCTAAGCGGTGGGTAACATTGAGTGGCACCAACTGCAGAGGTTCAGATGAAGAACGGGCACCTGAGGAAGATTTCTGTGTGTCAGGTGTTCCTGGAAGTTCTTTGATTTTTGTGAGTATGTACGTCCTATAAATAGAAGGATATATAAAAATATACTTCAACAGAGTTTATTCAGTTAAAGATAATGATTTGAAAAATCTCAAGATATCTTCCAGCTAGGTCAGGAAATAAAACATTTATTTTATACATAAAACAGTATATTAGACAACCTTTTGGGGCGGCTTGGTTGGTTTTTAGTATCTATGTTTTCTTTTCTCCTCTTGAGTGCTGGGTTATAGCAGGGCGTCGTGTCTGATGTTTACAAGGTCCTGGGGTTGGACACAGATCCTCAAGCTTGCAAAGAAAGCATTTTACTGACTGACTGACTGACCTGTCTCCCTAATTCCTGTAAATGTGAATTGCTTTTCTGAGACAGGGTTCCATCCTGTAACTCATGCTTGTAAAAGGCTTACAGCAATCTTTTTGTTTTGGCCTCCTGAGTCCTGACACCTATAGGGGTGAGCCACGATACCCTGCTGAAAGGGATATTTTAATAAAAATTTATATAGTAATTACATTCTCAAAAAATTTAAGTTCATGGTAATATTTGTATTCTTCTTTTCTTTTCCTTGTATTAAATTTTTTTCTCACACAATATATCCTGATTACAGTTTCCCCTCCTCTATTCCTCCAAATTCTTCATCACATCCACTCCCATCTTGATTCACTCCTTTTCTCTCTCTCATTAGAAAACAGATTTCTAGAAGATAATAATAAAATAAAAACTAACACATCCAAATAGGACAGAACAACCAGAAGGAAAAGAGCTAAAGAAAAGGCACAGGAAATAGACGCAGAGGCCCACTCATTTGCACACACAGGAATCCCATAGCAACATTAAACTGGAAGCCTTAACGTATATGCAAAAGAACTGTAGGGTAAATAAAGAGGGAAAAAAGTAAAATAAAACTAAGACAAAATTAAAAACAAAAACAAAAAGCAAAAACCCAAACCATTGACATGACATTGTGAGACAGGAATTCCCCAGAGATACTGCCGAGATCATTTTCTGTTAGCATCTAGTGCTGAGTATGAAGCCTACCCTTAAGAGTAATTTGTTTCCCCAGTGAGACTTCCTTGGATAAACTAAATTTCCATGTTTGCATGTGGTTATCCATTGGTGATAGCTTCTGGTTAGGGGTGGGAGCAGGTGTCTATATCTCCTTTCCGTTCTAGGACAAGATCTGGCGCAGACCTGAGCTGCCCCTATGCATGCTGCCACAGTCTCTGTGAGGTCATTTGTGCATGTACATCCATCCCGTAGATATAGAGAGCCATGTGTTCTTGATGTCCTCCACACTGTCTCTTACACTCTGTCTGGCTCCACTTCCATGGTTCCCTGAGTTTCAAGGGGAGGATTTGATGGAGAGTGTTCCAAGATCTCTCACTCTCTGCATAATGTCTGGCTGTGGGTCTTTGTATTTGTTCCCCTCTGCTGGTAGAGAAGGTTTCTCTGATGGTGGCTGCTGTGTAAGGCTCTGATCTATGAGTATAGCAGAATGTCACTAGGAGTCATTTTATTGCTAGGGTTTTTTTTTTGTTTTGCTTGTTTTGTATTTTAGAACAGTAATATTTGGTTTCACTAGATCCCTAGGCTATCTAGTCTCTGGTTCTTAGTCTTCCAAGCAGTGTCAGGTATAGGTTACATCTTAAGACCCTGGAGTGGGTCTTAAGTCAAATCAGGTATTGGTTGGTTACTCCTATAAACTCTGCACCACCATTGCCTTATCATGTCTTACAGGTAGGACACCATTGAAGATCAAAGGGTTTGTGGCTGGCTTGTCATTTACATTTCTCCTTTAGTAGTGTGCAAGTACATTCCTGAATCAAAGATGCTGGCACACGGGGTGAAGGTTCTTTGTAGGCACCAGCTCAACATCTCTATGTTCAACGAGTTATGTTCAACAAAGGGAACTTGCTGTCAGCAACTTACAGTCTTGGCAACAGCCTGGGTTGTTTAGGAGTTCTCATGGGGCCCCTTTGATCAACAACTCAATTAGATATAACCCAGTTCTGGTACTGGAAGCTTTATTTGGTAACAAGAGATGGCCAAGCATCACCCAGATGCAGAGGAAGCAAGATGAGAATGCCTCACTGATAAAGGACAAGACCTGGGCATTCTGCTTCTGAAAACAAAGGACCCTCCTAGTCTATCAGAACCTTTAATAAGTCTGTGTGATGCTTACACATCATTCAGAACAATAGAGACACATCCTATGCTTTTTTTTTGTTTAAATAATCCTTAGTACTTACTCCTACTGCTTCATGGGCTCCAGCTTCCTAAAGTATTGGCACAGTTATTAGAAAAGAGAATACTGGGCAGGCAGTGACCTCCACAGGAGCAGGTACAAGGGAGCAACCACTGAGGGAGCAGGCCCAAGCCAGGGACCTCTGAGGGAGCAGGCAAGCCAGGGACATCTGTAACAACAGGCCTGAGACAGTTACCTCAGCCAGAGAAGGCTTCCCAGGATCAGGCTTGAGCCAGTGACCTCATCCAGAGCATGCCTGAGGCAACAACCTCCACAGGAGCAAGTACAGGGAGCCACCACTGAGAGAGCAGACCCAAGCCAGAGTCCATTGCAGGACCCGGCATGAGGGTGCGAATCAGCAACCTCTGAGGTAGCAGGCCTGACCCAGAGACATCTGCTGGAGCAGGCCGGAGCCAACAACCTCAGCAGAAGCAGCCCCAAGAAAGCAACCTCCATGGGAGCAGGCCCAAATGACCCCTAATATTACAGGTGGCCCCCAGGTGTGATGAGCGACCTCCAGGAACACGGAGTGACTTAAAGGGTGTCTGGGGTCATAGCCCTGACTGCAGCACAAGGAGCAACCATCCGAGCCTTGAATCCACTGGCACCTGGAAGACTGATCACTAGACACACAGACAGCACCAACTAAACCAATCAGAGGAAAAGATGGATAGACAAGGTAAGAACACACTCAACATCACAAAGAGCAACACGACACCAATAAAAAACTAGTGGCTCTCCAACAACCAAATATAGATGAAGCAAAAGAAAATGACCTAAAAAATAACTTTAAGAGAATGTTTGAGGCCCTTAAAGAGGAAATGAAAAATTCCCTCAAAGAAATAGAGGAAAAGACCAACAAAAAATTGGAAGAAATCAAGAAATCCCTTAAAGGAAACCAAGAAAAAGCAGTCAAACCGATGAAAGAAACTATTCAAGACTTAAAAACCAAAATAGGGAAAATAAAGGAAACACAAACAAAGGGAATTATAGAAATGGAAACTATGAGAAAATGATCAGGAACCACAAATGCAAGCATGAACAGCAGAAAACAACAGATGGAAGAGAAAATCCCAAGCACTGAAGATACAATAAAGGAAATAGACTTATTGGTCAAAGAAAACATTAAATCTAACAAAAGCTTAACACACAAAAAAGTACACTTGAATGCATTAGCACAAGAGACCACTTCCTAAATATAACACCAGTAGCACAGACATTGAGAGAAATAGTTAATGAATGGGACCTCCTGAAACTGAGAAGCTTCTGAAAAGCAAAGGACATGGTCAACAAGACAAAACAACAGCCTACAGAATGGGAAAATGTCTTGACCAACCCCACATCAGACAGAGGGCTGATCTCCAAAATATACAAGGAACTCAAGAAATTGGCCATCAAAAGAACAAAAAATCCAATAAAAAAATGGGGTAAAACATGGATCTAATCCACATGGGAAGTAGAAAAAGACAAGATTTCCTGAGTAAATTGGGAGCATGGGGCATGGGAGAGGGTAGAAGGAGAGGGAGGGAGGGGAGCAGAGAAAAACATATAGCTCAATAAAAACAATTTTAAATAAATAAATAAAAGACATTACATGGAAAACCCATCTGTGTGTGGGAAAAAGTACTTGAAATAAAGGATAATTCCTTTATTTCAATGTTAAGTAAAATTTTTACCAAAAAAATTAAAAATGGCCTACAGAATGAACAAATAATACAATAAAATAATGGAGTACAGACCTAAACAGAGAACTCTCAATGGATGAATCTAAAATGGTTCAACATCCTTAACCATCAGAGAAATGCAGATCAAAACAACTCTGATATTCTGTCTTACACCTGCCAAGATCAAAAACACTGATGGCAATTTATGCTGGAGGGGTTGTAGGGTAAAGGGAACACTCCTGCAGTGCTGGAGGGAGTGCAAACTGGTACAGCCACTTTGAAAATCAGTATGGCAATTTCTCAGAAAATTAGAAAACAACCTACTTCGAGACCCAGCAATACCACTTTTAGGTATATACCCAAAGGATGCTCAATCATACCACAAGAACATGTGCTCAACTATGTTCATAGCAGCATTTTTTGTCATAGCCAGAACCTGAAAACAACCTAAATGTCCCTCAGCCATAGAATGGATAAAGAAGATGTAGTAAAATTACACAATGGAGTACTACACAGTGAAAAAAAAATAATGACATCTTGAAATTTGCAGGCAAATGGATGGATCTAGAAANATATACCCAAAGGATGCTCAATCATACCACAAGAACATGTGCTCAACTATGTTCATAGCAGCATTTTTTGTCATAGCCAGAACCTGAAAACAACCTAAATGTCCCTCAGCCATAGAATGGATAAAGAAGATGTAGTAAAATTACACAATGGAGTACTACACAGTGAAAAAAAAATAATGACATCTTGAAATTTGCAGGCAAATGGATGGATCTAGAAAACATCATACTGAGTGAAATAACCCAGACCCAGAAAGACAAATATAATATGTACTCACTCTTAAGTAGATTTTAGACATAAAGCAAAGAAAAGCCAGCCTACAATTCACATCCCCAGAGAACCTAGACAACAAAGAGAACCCTAATAGAGACATACATGGATCTAATCTACATGAGAAATAGAAAAAGACAAGATCTCCTGAGTTAATTGGGAGCATAGGATCATGGGAGAGGGTAGAGGGAAGAGGGGAGGAAGGGAGGGGAGCGGAGAAAAATACATAGCTCAATAAAAACAATTTAAAAAAAGGAGACAGATAAACTTCTTAAGTTAACCAGGAAAATAGTTTCTAATTAAAATGCATAGAGAAGGCAACCATAGCCAACAGCTAACAGGATAGCCTTTTTAATGTAATTTCATCTACATCCATCAAGATTCTGGGCCTCTCAAGTTGGATTTATCACTTCTCAGTTAAAGCACGTTTTGAAAGAAAGCTCCCCAAAATACTTGAGTCCGTGGGACAGCAAACCCATAAGTACCTTAAAATACCTGTTAACATGAGCAGATGAGTAAAAGTTGCTGCTTGTTCCTTCCTCATTAAAAAGTCATGTGGTATTATTGTCAAAAAAATAATAAGCACTTGTCGCTCTGAAAGAGTCCATTACAAAGTTCCTCACCAGAAAGACCAGGACATTCCAAAAGCACGTGATAAACACTTTCTTTGACTGATAAATTCATGGTTATAGTAAAGAAATTCAAAGAGAAATCTGGTTCATCTTTGTGCTCAGGAAATTATTTATGATTGGGTCCTACAAGAAAGTAGAAAAAAGTCATGAGATAGCCAGGGCAATCTCAATACTTGGTCCCTTGACTACCTTATGCAACAACTAATGACCTTAACATTTCTTAGGGACTTGGGCAACATGGTCTGTATTAAATGTGTGAGGTAGATTATCTTATTTATATAATGACCTCTGCTCCCTATGTTATAAATGAGAATATAATATAAAGAAGTCAAGTTGACTTGACTATAGATATACAGCAAATGAGAGCCAAGGCAGGGTGACAATCTAGGCTACTTGTGTCCCAGTGCTGTGTCTGGAAATCAGGGACTTAGAAAAATTCCAATATTAATCTGTTTGACTTCAGATTATTTTCTTAGTACCTGGACTCAACCAGTCATTGGCTGTTATCAGTCTGCTGATCCTGTATTGTTCTATAGTCACTGCGTAACCATATCTTGTCCCCTTGGAGGCCTGTGAGCAAGACTCATCTGCTTTCTTAAAATGACTCTATACATGAATGCTTATCATTCCCTCATTTTAAAATAAAATAAGATAATCAGAATTCTATTTTTATCATAATTCCTATGTTATCTTTTTATTTCAATATTCTTTTGTCTTAATTTTTACATTTGTGTTGCCCTAAAAGTTGTAAATTCCTTTTGGTAAGGTCCAGTGATTTGGTTTTCTTCTTGGAAACAATATAGCTTTAGAATAAAGGAGTGAAAAATAGAGGAGGGGCTAGGCAGCGGTGGCACATGCCTTTAATCCCAGAACTCAAGAGGCAGAGGCAGGTGAATCTCTGTGAGTTCNGTTCGAGGCCAGCCGGTCTACAGAGCAAGTTCCAGGAGAAGCTCTAAAGCGACGCAGAGAAACCCTGTCTCAAGGAAAAAAAGAAAAAGAAAAAGAAAAAAACCAGAGGAGGGTAGGGAAGCAGGGACGGAGGACAAGCTTATTCTAGGTTGGTGGGATTGTGGGTAAGTTTTTTCTTCTAAACTTTTCACAAAATACTCATTGAAAATGATTTTCTAATTATTGAATCTTCCTTGTCTTAGACAGCATCTAGTGATCTATAGAAAACACCTCATCAACTGGCCAGTATCTAGGGGCAACCGTAATCATACACATAAGAAATAAGCAACATGCAGAAGCTAAAAAGACAGGCATTTTAACGGAGTGGTTTGTTGCTGGTGTCATTTTGAGGCAGAATCCATTGTTGTCTGCTTCCTGGTCTTCTTGTTAGTGCCTTGTGATGTCATCATCTCACGACTGATGATACAATGGTGTATTATTTGAGTTGTATTCATGGCCCAATGCTGCAGAGAGCAGGTGGTTGAGAAAATGCTGGAATTCCCTCTGACACATGAGTCAAACAGCAAACCACTCTGTCTTCAAGTTCCACTGAGGAAGTGCTGGAAGCACCATGGGAGATCCCCAGAAGTCCCTGACAGAGTAGCCCTGAGCCAGGATCAGCCTGGCTGCTGTGCTTCAGGAATGCACAGCTTGCCACAAAGCAGTATGACAGATGACAGACACAGAGGAAATGGGTAGCAGGTGGCTTTGAGAAGAAACCCTGCCTACGGCAGTGAAATGTTGTACAGTGCCTCTGGAAAGTAGAATGTAGATAAAACATAGCAAGCTCTTTCTTGACTTCTAAGGAAATATAGATTTGGGGCAGAATCATAGCAGATTGCACCATGCATCCTTAGAAGATACCGTGGCGCATTCTGAGGACTGTCTTATTGGGCTGCATCACTCTTCTGACCTGTGCAAGTTGTGTGGTTTATAGTGCTCACTCAACCTCTCTGAGTCTCAGCCTCCTCATTTAGGAAATAATTGTCCTAACCCAGAGATGCTGTAAAGGTTAAATGAAGCAATGTTTTACAAAGTGCTATATGTAGAAGTCATGTGCACAGCATGTATCAGATCTGGAAAAAAATGATAGCTATTATTAATCGTGTGTCTGTGTATATGCATTTTCTGTGTATTAAATTACATGGTCATGTTTGGGATACCCTAGGATATCTCTTGACAAGGAAAGATGGGAAGCAGTTTGGTTTTAGACTTATTAAATGTAATTAAAGTATGTGAAATATTTTATATAACAGAACCCCAGTAATCACTCCAAATAATAGTGTACCATGACAAAGTTAACCTGTGTTCTGGGTTTTTGGTTTTTCAAACTCACTGGGGAATTATTTAAGTAAAATAAAATAATAAAATAATAAATTATCCATACATCAAAGAAAGGCTCTACCCGGCAGAGTTAAACAAAAAACACAGCACTGAAGATTGCTGCAATAAGTGGCCAGCAGTTAACATAGGAATCCACAACTGGTCAAAGGGCAGGGAGTTAGTAGATGTGGAGTGCTCAGTCATAAATGAGACATCCTTACCACACCCCTCCCACGACAGGTCAGGGACCATCAAAGAGGAAGGGAAAGAAGGATTGTAAAACACATAGGTCTTTACTGCAGTGACAAGGGTCTCCTGGGTGTGGCAGGACGGTGGCAGTCATGAACTGGCAGCCGCTGTTGCCTGCACCAGATCAAGCCAGTGACCTTCCAGGGTAGAGCTGAGAGGGGCTCATAGCCCCACCCCTAGCTAAGGAGCTGTTGGCAGTTGATGGCTTCTGGAGGAGGGACAGTCAGGGTTTTTTAAGGGTGTGAACATTAAAGGACAAGGGTAGGTCAACCATGAAATGACCTCACACCCAGGAGCATATGCCAGCAGTGTAAACTGAATTTAATGGATCATAGAAAAAGAAAGGAAAAAAAACGGAAAGAAGGGGGGCAAAGGAAGAAAGGGAGAAAAGAAATACAAAAAGAAAAAAAGGACACAAAGTTGAAATGGGGAAAGGCATGGAGTCTGGAGGGAGTGGCTTCAGAAGGAGTTAGGAAGAGGACTGGAGTTAATACGATCAAAATACTTTGATTGCATTGATGAAATTCTTGTTTTTTATTTTTTTGTCTTTTTGGGGGTTTTGGGGGTTTTTGGTTTTTATTATTTTTAATTTTTTTATTTTTCCATTCAAAAATTTACACTTCCTCCCCTCCTCCCACCCCTCCTGCTCCCCCACTCACCCTCCTTCCTTCCCCTCCCTCCTTAAGAGAGGGCAGGGAATCCTGCCCTGTGGGAAGTCCAAGGACCTCCCCCTCCATCCAGGCCTAGGGAGCTGTGCATCCAAACAGACTATGATCCCAAAAAGCCAGTACATGCAGTAGAAACAAGTTCCAGAGCCATTATCATTGGCTTCTCAGTCAGCCCCCATTGTCAGCCACATTCAGAGAGTCTGGTTTGAACGCATGCTCATTCAGTCCCGGACCAGCTAGATTTGGTGAGCTAATGAAAATCAGTAGGAATGGTATGGGGGAGAGACTACTGCAGTTGGAGTCAAGTCTAGTGCGACAAAGGAGACCAAATGCTATTCCCTCTAACCAAAAAGTGTGTGTGTGTGTGTGTGTGTGTGTGTGTGTGTGTGTGTGTGTGTGT
>LOEQ01006973.1:10367-20980 GCA_001685075.1 Bramus lutescens | reverse complement strand
AATCAGTTTATAACTAATGTAGACCTCTGTGTGATTTCTTTGGGACTTAATGATTTCAGGAACCAGGTGGGACAGAAACCCCAATAACAGACAGTAAATGGTGCCAACGTGGACAACTGTTCCACATAAAGCCTGAAAGGGCTTGGGAAGTAATTCTAGACACAAAATAATAGAGTTAAGCATGGCTTATTGATATCAGCACTCTCTCAGGTGGGCTCTGCTTGCTAGAGGCAAGCACTCTCATTTAAGAGAGGCTTCCTGACTCAGCTTTAACTACAAAACCTGCAGCTCTTTTAAGACATCCTGCTACAAAACACTTAAATGGTGTTGATGAAAAGCTAACTGCACGCTTTTTGGTTTTCAGTTGTAGCGGGAAAAAAGCTGCTCCGTTTTAAAATGCTGGCTTTCTGGGCCGTTCTGCCAGCGTAAACTCTGACTCTTTCAGGCAGGAGGTCCAGATACAGACCATTTGAGTGTGGTTTGTGAGCACACTGCTGCTCGAACGAACGACCGTCCCTGGAACTTTGCGGTATCTCATGTGGCAATAAACATAGCTTGGGCCAGTACCTCTGCCATGAGGCTGGAATTTCAGAAAGCTAAGGAATGGGTTGAATCCAGCGGCCAAAGCCACGGCTTTAATCCACTCCATATTGCTTAGCAAATTAAAGACTCATGTGGTCAGAAAAAGAGAGATAAACAGAGGTATAAGAGTCAATAAGAAGCTGAGCTAATGGACCAATCAGTTTATAACTAATGTAGACCTCTGTGTGATTTCTTTGGGACTTAATGATCACAGTACTGGGCAGGACAGAAAACCCCGAACAACAGCCTGCTCCACTTGCCCACATAGCATTGGGACCCCTGCTACCATTCACTCTGGGAAGGCACTGACAACACAGGCTTGAAGAACTACTGTACTCCGTAGCTGCCTGATGCCTCCAGCTCTGATATCCTCTGATTTCCAGACCCTAGAGCTTTCTCCCAGTAAGACTCCTATAGTCCTTCATCCAGCCGACATCTTCATTTAACAAACCCTGGAGACTAGAAGGCTGATGGAGCCAGCACTGGAAGGACATGGATCTGCTCACCTCTCTGAGGACCACGGCTTCCTTTTCCACAGAAGATATTTCAAGGCAAAAGAAGTAGGGTCATTGGATGCTCCAACTCGGGACACTTCCTGTTCTTAGACTAAGCGTGGCTGCTCCTCCTCTCCCGATCTCACCCTGTGATCCTCAGAAGTGGGTGGAAGACTGAAGCTCCAGCCCACAGGTTCCCTCTTCCACTTTCTGGAAACTTCCCCCAAGGCCCAGTGCCTACTCTGCAGATTGGAGATCTTATTTCATCATTCCTAGACCATGCCCTGTCATAAAAGGAATTTCTTTCACCTCCTGGACTTCCATTTGATATCAAGGAGCAGGACACAAGTCTGTAAAAGCCAGGGAAAGCACTTACAGGAGAGAGATCTAGAGAACACTGGACTCCTCCAACATGAAGATCTCCACAGTACTTCTGCACACGACACTCAGTGCAACTCCCAGGACTTGCTCAGCATAGGAGGAACCCTTCATCCCTGTAGCTATATTGAGCACCTCTGGAACAATCAGAACACGAACAAATTGTGTGTGTGTGTGTGTGTGTGTATGCTTAAAATTAGGTGTCAGTTATCTTTCCTTTTGTAGTCACATGAACCCAGCAGGTAAAGCTGAGAGTAGGGGTGAAAGTATGGTCTTGAGAGATGACCCACCATCTTAGGGCATGGCTTTCTGACAAGACTGGTCAACAGGGAGGTTTACAAGTGACAAGGCTGCTCTGACATGGTGATTCCAATGCCCAGCATCAGTTTCCTGGACTCCAGCCTGTAGCTACTCCTTCCTTCTGTTAACCAGAACCTTTCCCACCACCCCATGACTGCAATACCTTCTAGAACATTCTTCCTTCCCCTATGTCATCTCCATTTATCTAATCTATTCTTAGCCTATAGAATGACTCATTATTTATGAAGAGAGAGACCCCTGGGAAGGAGGCAGCAATGGGTATAGTGGTCATGTTTCCCTTTGCAGTGGACAGGATGAAGAGAGATGGAAGGAGAAATTAGTTAGAATGGACAGGAAAGGGCAGACAAGAGACAGAAACCCAAACTGGCAGCCTTTGGACGTTGCTCTAGGTTAAAACATATATCAGAAGTTTCAAGATGTCAAGCATGGAACCATATTTTGGAGGTTTGGAGGTTCTTAAGGTCCTGAGATGTACAGCCTGGGTTCATTCCAAAGGTGACAGAGAATCACTAGTGGTGTTTGAACTAGCCAGAAAGAGAGGCAACCTAATCAGTAGTAGGCTTCTGGTGGCCATGGCACATCAGTGTGTGGAAAGAAGCAAATCTCTATAGTAACTCAAGAGAGAAAGGTGCAGGAGAGCCAACAGCTCATAGCAACAACAGGCTGAAATGTGACTTATGGAGGGCAAGTAGTCCTAAGGGCAGACGGGAAGGGCCAGGGAACAGGTCCTACAAACGATGCCCTAAACACCCCCCAATTCTAATTCCTCCGTCACTGCTCTACTAGCCCCAGTGCAGAGGTACATGGTGTGTGAACTCAGAGCTAGGACCTCCTCTTCCTGGAAGGCTCCCCAAGAGTCTTTTGTAGCACACAAACTTGGGCAGCTTCTTTTTCCAAACTGGCACTCACTGCAGAAAGCAACCTTTTCCCTGTAGGAGAGACCAAATCTGCAAGAACTTGGGGAGAGGGGGATGGCTTCTGCAGAAAGCACTGTCAGAACCATGGAGCACCAGCAGACCACTGACCAGGGAGGGTCACAAGGTGAACTAATGCTGGTACCAGACCTGGTGCTGAAACCCGGTACAAAGAGATAGGTCAATCCCCCCCCCTTCTGGGTCTCAGTTTTCCACTCTAATAAATGGGGATGGGCCTGACTTAGAGGCAAGAAATGAGGGTATCTGGCACATGGGTTCACAGATCCCTACAGCTCTAGGAGCCATGGCTCTGAGCAGCATGACTCCATGTACACAGTATCATGTGCACATGGGCTGGGGAAAGCGATGGTAGGAAAACTATTTCAAATGTGTCATCAAGTGCCATCCAGTAACAGGACTAAGAATCTTCTCACAGCATAGGCACTGCCTAAGATAGGTACCCAAAGTCCTAGGGACAGTATCAACTAAACAGACTCATTCGTCTTCCTGCCAGACCCAGTAGCTCTTGGTGTCTCTTTTGCCTCCAAAACTCTACCCTTAGGCACCAATCAACACTAAAAATCAAGCTTAGTATGGGAGCATACACTACTCGGGCATAAAGAGGACAGAGATGTCCCTACATGTTCTGCAATACTGGGCAAGTCTCGGCAGATGATGGGAGGATGATGACAGGCAGGGAGTGGTGACATGGACACCATGTACCGAGCTTCAGATATGCTTTTCTCACACATCTTTTGTGATGCTCTGTCTTTTTATTTTGCAGTGGTCCTCACCCCATGTGTCGCCATGGAAGCATTATACATCATTATTGAGTGTTGCAACCTCGATATCTCTTCAGGCTGTGCCTCGGCACTGAAGTGTCAGGGCAATCTGTGCGCACCTTGCTCACTTTTGTACTAGACTAATGGTTTCTAAATTGGACACTAATCAAAATCGCTGGGACTGCTCTCAAAAACATAGGTATCCAGTTGTATTGTAAAAGCAGTTTCCTATGAATTAAAACATTATCTCCAGGAGGGAGCCAAGAAGATCATGAGACTGGGGGGGTGCATAAACAAACATGTTTGGGAAAGATGAATCTTGCAAGAACCAAAAAGGCTCCTCCTTGGTGTTGAGAAACAGTAAACAACAGCTTGGGGAAGACACTCTGACCTGCGGAGCTGTAGGGAGGAGATTTCTCACCTGTAGAGCTTTCGTGAGCCCGCAAATGGACTTTTTGGTGACATAGATGTTTCTGAGTTGTGTTTGCTCTTGTGAGTAACCCCAACCCAGACTTCTGTTATTAAGCCCAATTATACTCATTGATTTACTAAGTTGTACTTGAGAGCAGGTGGCACATTGGTCTTTTTGGGGTCCCCTTGCTGGGGTGGGAAGATGTGTGTCTTGTGTCTCTCCAGGAACAGCCTCTCGCATAGCACCAGACCTTGTCCCAAGGTTCTGAGTCAGGGTGCTGAGTTGTGGGAAAGTGCCCATCAGGTTTTCAACTGGGTTCTTCAGAGATGTTAAAGGTTCTTAAACCCTGATATTCTCTGGACTGCCTCATGATCTCATCGTTGGGTTCTAGCCCAATACTCTGAACTTGCGTGTGACAGCAATTTCAAATTACTTGCCCACATTCTACACTGGCCTCCAATTACCCTTCAGTCCCAGCTTACCACCAATCAGGTGTGTCTCTCTCTATCGGTCCTATGCTATGATTTTTGTAAACCTTGACTACACCTATGAAAAAGTCAAGGGTGTTCCAAGGACATGTGACACTAGAGGCATCTTGCACCTGTCCTTGGCCCATTGCCTCAGTCTCAACTAAGACAGAAGACAGATTTCATCACAAGAAACTTGGCTCTTCCATTGCACAATCATAGTAATCCGTTACTAACTCTTTGTCTAAACCATAGCTGTCACTGAAAGAGATTCCACATAGCAGGGAGTCCTTCCCGGACTCCAGATTAGGCACAAACCACAGAGAGATTCTTTATTAAAGAAAAGTTAAAGTGGCTGCTCTCTGACTCAGGCAGGAAAAAGGCAGCAAATAACCTTGCAGGTGCAATTGGTTTTTGTTTGTTTGTTTGTTTGTTTGTTTGTTTGTTTGAGACAAGGTTTCTCAGTGTACCAGCCCTAAATGTCCTAGAATTAGCTCTTGTTAACCAGGCTGGCTCAAACTCACAGAGATCTGCCTACTTCTGCCTCCCTGGGATTGAAGGTATGCACCATCCCTGCCAGACAGCAGTTTTTAAGAAGAGACAAAGTGGAAGTCTGTTAGAATGGGCTAGCATGCAGGGGGATATTTTGATGGGGCATATTAATTATATGGAGGCTTTTGATTGCTGAATTTTAATACTTTGATAACTGGACCTTAGTAGTCAGTCTCAGAAAGAGGAAGTGGCCAAACAAAGGAATGGACCTTGGATGTCTATCTTTAGGAATGCAACCCAGCAATTTTTTTTAAGCAAGGCAGAGGGGATGGGAGAGAAGATAAACACCTTCTAGACCCATGCTTGCCATGCTCGAGCTGGCCAGAGTCCTTCCAATCACCCCAGTCATTAGTTCCTAAATTACCAGAAACTGATCTATTTGGAAAAATATGAAGTAAGAAACCACCAAGAAGAGCAAGAGACAGAAGAGCCCCACCATGGAGAACACGGCCAGCAGCTGGCCAGAACAACTCCAGGACTTGACCAGTCTAAAGTCTCATTCTGCTTTTGCTCATGAAGCTTCCTCAAAACACGAATAAAACCAGAGCCAAAAGGAAGGGAAATCACATGGTCAAAGAGACTTGCTGATTGTGGTCCTTGAACTCCCAAAAGAAACTAGGCATGGTGTCTTTTACTGGTATACCTACCTGGTATATTTTTCCCAGTCTTCTAGAGACTTGAACCCTCTGCAATCTCTGGCTCACATGTGCACATTGGGATTTCACAGCCCTGTGTTTCCCAGAGACATTTTTCTTATTTATTTATAAAGACTTTGTACTTGACTCACTTGTCTATAGCACAAACATTATTGAAGGTCCATTTCTGTCTAATGCTCCACATGCTAATCCTCTTTTCAGCTCCCTCTCAGATCCACATTCCTCTCAGTTTCCATATCCAGAAGAGCTAACAAGTTATTCAACTATGTGATAGCAAGTACCTGTTGTTTCTTGTCAACGCATGTATTTTACATGCATTTGGGGAAAACCAAGGCCCAGAGAACTGAAGTAATCATATGAATTGGGGCATCTAACCTCTAATGGTCTGACTCCAGAATCCATGATCTTAACCCTGTTCTGCCCATCCCAATGCTAAGCTTTCAAAACCTCTTCTCTGCCCTTCTCTGTTTTGCTCTTCTTGGCTCAAATGTCCCAGACTCAGAGAGAACCCATTGCCTAAAAGATCATCACCCATGGAAGAATAGAAAAAAGGAGAACAAAGCTTTGGTCAGCATGTCAGGAGTTCCACTCATCTGTAATCTGGAACCTGACAGGGTATCGATAAATAATCCCACCCCAGTTTCTCATGTCTTGTGTGTTGTATAGCAATGTCCTCTGATAGTAAAACCTCCCATCTTGAAAAGAGGTTCATCAAGAAATAGTCATTAAAAGGGAGGTAAAACAACCACATATTCGAAAAGGAGGTGAAATATTCCATCCCATATTAAGCTCAAAAAGTAAACAGCTCAAAGTCTTCAGGAAGTCCCTGAAACAGGCCAGATTCACTAGGTTACCCTCTTCCCTAGCATATGTAAGCTGTAAGGTCTGATGAGAGACACTGTCAGCTTAGTTTCCTGGAAGAGGCCCAGACCAGCCAAGGGGCATTTAAAATCGCCAAGATCAGCCTGGAAGGCTGAGGCTTACAGGAACTAAATGCTGGCTGCACAGTACTCTCAAGGTTTCTAGGTTTTGTGAGCTGGCGTGCATGCTGGGTAGAGTTTGGTGATGCAGCAGCCTTGAGTTATTTTTGCTCCTGTAAGTAAACCTCATCCATATTCTTGTAAATAACCCCAGTAAAATTCACTGGTTCACCAAGTCAAACTTTAGCGGTAGCTTTACTTTGGTCTGTCATTGGTTCCCTATCTGTGATGTGTAGACAGTTGTTCATGTCCCTAGGAATAGTGTCACGCAGCACCACATAAAGCATGTAGTGGCTAATTGTGGTTGTCAGCTTAGCAGAGCTGGAAAGAGAGAATATCAACTGAGGAACTGTCTTCCTTTGATTGGCGTGGGAGCATGTCTGTAGAGCATTTTCTGGTTGATTAGGAGGATGTGAATGGTGCCATCCTCATGGTGGGCACGCCTGGGCTATATAGAAGACAGGTCACTGAGCAAGCAGGGAGAATAAGGCAGTAAGCTGTGCTCCTCTAGGGCAGTGGTTCTCAACCTTCCTAATGCTGTGACCCTTTAATACTATTCCTGGTGTTGCAGTGACTACCCCAACCATAGAATTATTTTTATTGCTATTTCACAACTATAATTTTGCTGTTATGAATCATAATGTTTTCCAGTGGTCTTGGGAGACTCCTGTTCAACATCAAAAGGGGCTGCGAACCACTGGTTGAGAACCACTACTCTATGATCTCTTCTTTAGTTCCTGCCTCCAGGTTCTCACCTTGAGTTTCTACTTTAATTTTCCCTAATCATGGACTAAACCTGTATGCCAATAAATCCTTTACTAAGTAGTCATTGTTAGTGTTTGACCACAGCAATAGGAAATCTAACTCGTACAAATAGCAACCTCTTTTCCAACAATCCTCTAGGGTTGACAGTGCTTTGAGATATCCTTGTCATAACTAAGCATGTGCTTTCTTGTGCTATACATGAAGCAGGTGGGTCTATCAGGCTTTACTTAGACCAGCTAGCTACTAGCAGGTGAGCCAAGACGATGCCTGGATGCTTGATGGAGGAGGTCCCTACATCTCAAGACTCTTACCTTGGTTTCCTTATAACCGACTAACTAACTCTTGCTATTTCCATATCCCTCTCCAGATGAGTGAAAGCACCCTGAACTAGCTAGGCATGTATGTACCCTTGATTCCTAAACTGAACTTCATAAGATGCCTCAGGGTTCTGTGAAGGGGCAGGTCCCAGGTGATTTATTTTCAAAGGGTCTAAGTTCCTTCTTGTCAGAGGAAATCTGCAGGGTGAGGATATGTTTTAAGTTTTCTCACTTCTACATTGCTGAAAAGTGACAAGGTGTTCACAGAGACAACATAAATGAGAGACAAAGGCTCTGAACTCTTTATAAGTAATTCTAAAAAGAACAAAACTCCTAAGATAAAGAGACAACTCATAGGGGGCTAGAGCGATGGCTCAGAGGTAAAGAGCACTGGCTGCTCTTCCAAAGGTCCCGAGTTCAATTTCCAGCAACCACATGGTGGCTCCCAACCATCTAGAATAAGATCTGGTGCCCTCTTCTGGCATGCTTCGTATGTACCTTCCTTACAACATATGTATTATTTAAAATAAATTTAAAAAAGAGACAACTCATAAAGCAAAACCATGCATTTAATGAATACTACCAAAATTGAGGTGCCAAAGAGATGGGTCAGCAGGGAAGAGCACTTGCTGCTCTTTAGTGAGGACTCATGTTCCATTCCCAACAACCACACACACACACACACACACACACACACACAGAGAGAGAGAGATAGAGAGACAGAGAGAGAGACAGAGAGAGAGAGAATAAAGTTATTTTTCAAATTAAAACACTAATAATATATGCTAAATTATAGTAAAATGTTCTAACATATTTTCTAACACACAGACATATATGCATATATATTAGCAGGGGTGATTTGTGTGTTTGTGTGTCTGTGTATCATCAGCACAGAACCTTTAAAACTTAAAAAAATTGGAGAACTTTTAATGACTTTTGTCAGGTCTTGTGGTTCAGTCCCATAATCTTAGCTACTCAGGTCATGAAACTACAAAGAAAGAAAGGATCCTTAAGAAGGGAGTAAGAGCTTGTAAGTGAAATGGGCAATAGAGCAGATAGGGAAACACATGTAATAAGCAGAAGGAGGATGAATCATGGGGCAGTAAGTAACCAGCCAGAAGGGAAAGGGGATGGAGGATGGCAATAGGCATAAAAAGAAGAAGCATAAAGACACAGGCACACATGAATGCCATAATGACCCTCATTAACTTGCATGCTAACCTAAACTAAAAATGCTATCAAAGACAATAGGATTCAACTCAGAAGTAGAAAGCTTGTTCTGGCATGTGCCAGGCCCTAGGTTCAATCCCCAGCAAGGGAAATAACAGAAAGTTTAATAATTTGGAAGAGGACAAAAATAATGGTAAGTAAAGGAGGGAGCAGTGGATAACCATATAGTGAGAATTTACATACATGTATGTATATGTGAACATACATACACATATGATATACATTCCAAGTGATCTGTAGGGAAGAGAAGAACACACACATAGACATCATCCAGAGTCAGTCTCCTCCCATCCTTTTATTGTTTGCTGGTTTCGTACGTTTATACAATGAGCTGCGGTCATTTTCACCCCCAATTCCTCCACCCATGCCCATCCCTCTCCCACTGTCACTTCTCAATGTGTCCCTCTGCTGCTTCACTGTCTTCCTTTTGTGTGTGGCCCCATGAGCTTAATTGAAGTCAATTGCCACTGAAGATACATCTGCGGCTATACCACTGAAAAAAGTCCCATCCTTTCCCCCAACAAGGCAACATTTAATTGGCAATAGTCCCTCTAGGAGGAGTGGGGCCTCATGGGCCCCTCCCTCATCCAGGATGCAGTGTCAAGCCCAGTGTTGTGCAGATCTACTGCAGGTAAGCACAACGTAATAAGTTGGTGAGTGCAACAGTCACGCTGCATCCAGAAGATGTTCTTTGGCTGCACATCTCCCCATCCTTGGCTCTTGCATTTTTCTTTCCTCTCTTCTGTGATGATCCCTAAACAGGTATTAAGGCTGTCTTTGTTGCGGCTGAGGACTCCACTATCTCCAGGTTCCTACTTCATGTTTAAACACAGTGTTCCAATTTTCCCAGACTGGAGGTGTTTCCAAAGACACTACACTTGTGGTACAAAAATGAAGAGTTCCAAACAAACCAAGATGAGTACTTCACGCTAAATGCAGAGACATTTGATACTTTGGGTGTTCCTATGCATCCCTTGTGTTTCCAAACGAGTATGCAATCATTTAGAAACTAAGTCTTCGCAGTGTCTTTTGAGTTGGGTCTCAGTATTATTTCAGAAGCTGGTCTTAGAAATTTGACAAATCTTCAAAGGGCTCCAGATGAGTGATGCAGAGTATAGTTCCCATCACCATGGAAATAAACAGAAATCTATTGACTGTGGAGGCTAGAAGGAACACAGGGCTTCTATGGACCACAGCCTCCAGAACTCAGCAAGGGAACAGCTCCAGCCTTCAGTTGTATATGACTGTGGAAACTTCAGAGATTGGGAGGAGATCGATTGACTCCAAGAACACTCTCTCAGTGATGGTCATTTGTACAAGCACATCTTTGCCATGAATCCTGAAGTTGCACATGGATGGAGATGCTATCCAGCTGCACTTGCCCTTACTACACACCAGCATTTGCAGGAACCTTGAGAGAGATAGACTGTATCATATATTTGCCATTTTATATGACATACAACACAGTCCCAATTATTACACTGACCTAAAGATGCTATGGTTGACCTAATGGGATTTTCTTTATCTTTAAAAATAAAGAATAAAATGAATTTGGGGGGACTGGAGAGATGGCTCAGAGGGTAAGTGCACCAGATGCTCTTCCAGAGGACACAGGTTCAATTCCCAGTACCCACATGTCAGCATCAAAATAATAAAATGCTTGGCTCAGAATATTGTGTTACTTTCCTTGATGTAGTAATTGGGGGAGTGGGCCCTGCTTTTCGTCCTGCCCAGCTCCCGCATGGCTAGCTTATACCCCGAAA
>LOEQ01006972.1:171359-181693 GCA_001685075.1 Bramus lutescens | reverse complement strand
AATCCCACACCAGTTGGGGTTTAAAGGGGTATTTATTTTAAGGGTAAAACTTACTAAACACCAGCAGTCAGCAAAGGAAGCCTAGTCTTCAGAAGCAGAGCCAAAAGCCAGAGAGCGAGCAGATGGCAGTTGCTGCTTTTTTTAAAGAGAGAGACCACGCCCCAATAGGCTGGTATCTCAGAGACTATTGGCTGAAGGAGTGGAAGGAGCTCCCGCAATACCCATTAGTAATACATCAATGCATTCTATGGCAACTTCTTTTTAAGGAATATTCAAGGCTGCTGTGTTGTATTAAACTGAAAGACCATAGTGAGTGGAGAGGAGTTTAGAGCATCTCCCACTACACTGAGTTTGAGTCTGGTTTCTCTAAGAAAAACTTACATCTTTTCATGCTGTTCTACATCTTCTAGATACTTCACAGCACTCTGCGTGATTGGTGAAGTAAAATATGAAGAAATTTTGGCATTTGTCTTCGTATCAATCCTCACTTATCTTCTGCTTTAGATACCCTCTATCATCTTATCCAAATACCTACGTCCAGACTAATCTCATATATCATAAATATTAAACTTCCAATCTGAATCTTATGACAGATCATGTCCATAATTCACTTTCCTCACCATTTAGAATCTGTTCATTTCTAAACTTTACTTTTCTATCCTTTTTGTTTTTTATGCTTGATTCAAATATATCATTTTATTTAGATTCACCATGACTTTGACTCTTTCAGTTGTGAATCAGGATCTATTTCAGAGTCTTGGTTTACAGGACCATTTACAGCAATCTTGAAGGAAAAAATAAAGATAAAAAAGTTACATTTTTTTTCCGGAGGGGAAAAATCCACTCAAAAATGTTTTACATACTTCTTCAGACCTAACTCATAAATCTTTCCAATTCCATCCATCAATCATTTATGAAACTGACAGCCTCCCATTTTAATAACTTGGTATTAGGTTCTGTTAAATGAAGTGTATGCATTAATCAGCATCTGATATGAATAACATCTGGCATGGCTTCATGAGTGATTCAGTTTCACTGTTCAAGATCAACACTCTAGAGTCTTACTACATTAAAAATTACTCTTGTAAACACTTCCCTGGGTGATAGCTGGTAACATAACATTTCCAATCAAGTGTTGCTAACAATAAAATGCGCCATCCTGAATATATATGTTCACCCCTTTTCCATATACTAATGTTAGAGTGGTATGCCTGTGTATAAGGAGCACTTGTGCTTTGTTATTTTAATAAGAGTTGAACAATTAAAATGATGTTGCTGTCTCTCTCATACACAATCCTTCCATAGCATGTGTGTATGTGTGTGTTTGTATGTGTGTGTGTATATGTGTGTGTATTTATGTATGTGTGTGATGTTTTTGGTAACTATGTGTGTAGTACACACACATGAATATTCAGGTGCCTGTGCTTGTTCAAGTATAAACATATCCAAGAGCAAGATATTTGGTTTCTTCCTTTGTTGTTCTCGACTTTATCTTCTGGACACAATCTCTCACTGAACCTGAAATTGGAAGGCTGTGGCTAGGCTGGCTGGTCAGCTACCTCTCAGGATTTATGTGTCTCAACCTCTCAAGTGCTGGGCTTACAGGCACGCACATAGCCTTACTGGGCAATTTAGGTGTGTGATGGTGAGAGAAACACAGATCCTTGCTACTGAGCCATTTCCTCAGCTGCTGCTTTCTTTCATTGATGGACTCTTAGTAATTATTCATTAAATGTTAGAAATTATTTATACTACTGAAGCTAACTATTGGTGAGCTAACCATACACATTTGCCTGCACACTTGGATAAAAATATGTTTTGTGGTTTAAGGGGAGGATTATGCACATTACATTGTGGTCAGATATTAGATAATTCAACATTAAATATTCTGAATAAGAAAAAAATTGGAACAGTACTAATTTTAAGTATTATTTATAATATTTGAAGAGAATTTTTTTCAAGGAATACAGATCTTATAAGCATAAAAACAGAGAAATGAAAGTATTAGGGTCTGGGTTGCCTCACTTAGGATGATTCTTTTACTTCTTCTATACATTTGCCTACAAACTTAATGATGTCATTGATTTTAACAGTTGAACAACACTCTATTGTTTAGATGTTCCACAGTTTCTTTATCCATTTTTATGTAGAGGGACATCTAGGTTATTTACACTTTCTGGCTATTATGAATAAAACAGCTACATAGTTAAGCAAGTTTCCTTTTGTTAGGATGAAGCATCCTTTTTCTATAAATACAAGAGTGTTATAGATGGGTCTTAAGACAGATATATTCCCAATACCTGAAGAACTTCCATATTGATTTCCAAAGTGGCTATACAAGTTTACATCCGCACCAGCATTATATTAGTGTTCCCCTTGCTCCTCATTCTCAATAGCATGAGATGAATTGATTTTGTGGGTGGACTACTGCCAGGTGGCAATGGGAACAGGAGAATAAGGCAGGGGGAGGGGATGGGCAATGAGAACAGGAATTGGGATGGGCAATGTGGAAACCTAGAGCAGTGGAAATTTCCTGAAATCTAAGAGAGTGACTTTCACAAAGACTCCTAATAATGGGAATATGGAACTTGAAATTCCTTCTTCCATAACCAGCAGTGGGACTGGGACACCAACCCAGATACAAAACCTTAGACCTACTGTCTGTCCTGCTGGCAAGATGTGCTAGTGTGATGGTGTCACAGAACTTGTGCAAGTGGCCCACCAATGGTTAGCCCATGTTGAAGCCTATGCCATGAGAAGAAGCCCATGCCTGATCCTGTCTAGTTAGCCAGGAAATGAGGCAGGGCATCCCAGAGACACAAGATGTAACCAAACCTGAGTAGATCCATTGACTCAGTTAAATGATTCCTAATGATATTCTGTTATACTCATAGATTTGTTCCTAGCCCCACTGTCATCAGAGACCATCCATCCAGCAACTTATGGGAACCGATGTAGAGACACATTGTTGAAACCTAGGTGGATCCAGGTGAAGCCCACAGAAAAAGGAGGAAGGATTGTAAAAAGGAAGGGAGTCAAGGATACCATGAGAACATGGCCCAAAGAATCAACTAAAAGGGCGCATAGGTGTCAAAGAGAGAAGCAATAATCAGAGACCCTGTATTTGTCTGTAATAGGTCCTCTGCACATATGTTATGATAATTTAGCCTGGCATTCTTTTGGGAATTATAACAGTTGAAGTTGGGTAGATACGACTCTTTTGCCTGCTTTGGGACACTTTTTCCTCTACAGGGTTGCCTCATCCAGTCTTGTTATGAGGATTTGTTCGTAGTCTTATTGTAACTTATTATGCTATGTTGAGTTGTTATCCCTGAAAAGCCCCCTCTTTTATTTCAAAGGAAATGGCTGAGGAGTGTATCTGGGAAAGAGAGGAGGTTGGGGCAGAACGAGCAGGAGTGGAGGGAAGGGAAACTGCTATTGGAATGAAGTGTATAATAGAAGAATAAAAATTTTTAAAAATGAATAGAAATTTAAAAAGATACTACAGTATTGAGTTATGTTCTTAAGTATAATATATCAGTCACACAAAACTCATGGTTTTCTTTGTAAAGAAAATAATTTGCCTTTACATAGACATAAAATGTATTTATTGTGATCCTTTATAAATGTATTTTAAATAGAAGAAAATGAAAAAGGGATATTTACATCCTCAATTCTTCTAGCATTTAAAAAAAGCATAATCATGTTCATGATGAAAGGTCTGTGGATGATTACTAGTGAAGGGGTAAGAAAAGAGGCATGGAGAATTAAAGCAAAGCAGATTAAGTCCTGTGTTTTATCTATAACTACCAAATATCAATAAACTTTGAACATGAACAAAAGGATTCCCAAATGACTTTATATTCCATCCAATCTAAAGTTACTCTAACTAGGTATAGTGACAAAAAGTCCAAAATTACAGATTGCCTAGTGAATTATATAAAGCTGAAGACTTAAGAAAGAATTATAAAGATTTATCAATGATAGTTACTTGTTGAACATGATAAAGACTTTCCATGAATTCAATGCCCTGCACATGTACATACATACACTCACAAACATACATATCACACGTAAATACATCCCATCCCTAGCACAAACCACTCTGTAAGCTTTTAAAAAGATACATGGAATAAATGATAAATATTTAATAATATTGACATTATTGTTACTTATGACATTTATTCATATTCATTATTATTTACAGCAGCTTCATGTTTAAAGGACCAAATTCAGTTAGTTAGTTAGAAATAAAGCAGAATTTATATTATTGACTTGGCTGTTTAGTCATCTTCAATGCTCAAATAATATTACAATGAACAATTATTATAAAAACCCTACTGGCTAATTTATACATAAAACACTAATACTTCCCTTCTCACATAACAGTTCTTTATGATGGGCCCATTTAAAGATGTGTATTAATACAATGTGTTCTATTATTATGGATGGCATACAGTCTAATAAAATAATTGTGTCACAACACAGAAAGAAATATTTAATGAATTTTAATCCAAAAGTTTTTGCTACATAAATAGAAATGCACATATAAAAACATACAGAATTATTCATCTGTGAGCATTAAGAAAGTAATATTGTAAATTAGTTTCATGCCTGTACTTCTAGCAGAACTGCCTAAAGATAACAGAATATTTTAACAGATCCTTTGTATTTTATTTTACCTTGAGAAATTTTGTGAGTTAAAGGAGGTTATAGAATTTTATTTAACTGATACATAAAAAATAAATATTGCAGTTACCATAGAACAATTTAATATCTGCACATGGCACAGTATTGCTTATTTTATTTCATTTAATAGAGAAGGTTTAAGTAGACTTGGCTAGCTTTTAGCTTGCTCTTTAGCCCACACTGGTCTTCCAATCTCAGAGGTTTCCAAGTCTCTTCCTTCTCAGCACTGTAATTAAAGGCATGGACTGTGCCACCACAATGTATAAAACAAGTTGAACTTACACAGGTCTTCAAGCTTTCATTTCTTAATGGTAAAAATTTTACAGAATTCTTCTGGAAGAGGGTAACTTTCTTGAGTAGCATCTGTATCTTTGTGGTACTGAATAGTGTTCTCAAGCAGGAGACCTCCTCTCTTCACCATTTACTGTCTTTAGATTCTTTTAACAGAATCATTCTTAGTAGATGTGTAGGTGGAGATAGATTGTTCATTTTCCAGCTATCCAGACCCAAATATTCACAAAGAAACTATATTAATTACAATACTGAATGGCTAACTCTTATATCTCAAATTAACACAGGTCTTTTAATATATATATATATATAGGCCAAAGGAGCTTTATTCATTAGCCAATAAAAACAACACATGTAAAGAAGAAAGTCACACATCATCTAACCTTTTCTGTATAATTTAAAAAGGTCTTAAGTTTAACATAGTAAAATTACAACAAATGGGTACCAAGCAAGAGCTACAGTTACAATATTTATGTCTAATTTATCTTTTATCATAACTAAGAAAAACTATAACTCTATGTCTTCAACTTCATCAAAGACCCCAGAAAGATATAATATTACCTAAGTAAACAGGAAGTGTAGTGTCAGTAATTTCAAAAACTCTAAAATTGACAAAGATATGTTGCTGCCTTGAGAGTCACCCAAGGTTCTTCTGTAATGATGGGGCATCCATCTTCAGCTGGCAGGCCCATAGTAGCCAGCATATTCTTCCATGAAACAGAAAATTTGAAGATCTGTTTTGGTTTATAATGGCAAAGGTCACCAGTTGCTTTTTGTGTGTGTCCTTCCTGTGCACACCTAGCAGACCTGATCTAGCTGTTTGCCCAAGTGGGGATGCTGAGATGCAGGAATGCTTTTGGGTACTTTCTAGGATACAAGTAAAAAGACTGTCATACTTTGCCAAGATAGGGTAAGATGGTTTTTAAATTTTTCCTGCCTTTGAAAATTGTCTGTTCATTATTCTAGGACTCAACCAAAGTTGGTTGTCTAATGTTGAAAATTATACTTTAGGTGATTGTCTAAGTAACCAGTTGTCTTTCTTATTTCTTTATCTTTTGAAAGTTGCTTAATTGCATTTCCTGTATACTCAAGTAATAGTATTTCCCTTCTTAGGGCTTTGATGTGGTTAGAAGACTAAATAGTCATAGTTACTTTTCTCTCATGACTTAGCCTAGCCAATTTAATATAAGATTTAGACTAGTTGGATAAAATAACTGTTGAAACATTTTGCATATGTTTCTTTTTTGATGTTCATGCTGGTTGTATTTCTATTTTTGTGTATATTTATGCCTCTTCTTTTCCCTGGATAATACTTGATATTTGTTCTTATTGTATATAGTTTTGTATTAGCCTTAGAACTCTTTTAGTTAGAAAAAAGGGAGAGGTACTGTGGAAAGCCTTTTAGCCAGCAGCTTTTAAGATACCAGCCCACTTTGAGTGTGGTCTCATGTATATAAATACAGACAAAAAGCATGTGTAGGCCATTTGGCTACTGGATTGGTTTCCAGTTCTCAATACTCAAAGAGGACTGCAGATTGCTACTTTTTCTGTGAATTTTTCCTCTCATAAATAAACCTTTGCTATACTCCATTCTGGGCCACTGTGGAACTCTTTTTTCTGCCAACATCGGAGGGATAATATCATGGTGTTTTCTGATTTGCATTGATTATAGTGGATTGCTGGTATGTCATGTACCTTCTTTGGATTGGTGTGTTTCTATTTTGAAAGGTATACGTAGATCTTTCCTCATTGCGTAATTCAATTTAATAATTTCTCTTTTGTATTGATTATTGATGTTTGGAGTCCTTTTATTTTTAGGAAATAAACTTTCGGACAGATACATAATCTAAAGTACATTCTCCCAGTATTTAGATTGCCTCTATATTCTTTGTGGTGTAGCAATTTCCTTCTAACCCAAATCTTTCATGTTGTAGGGAAGTTCCATAAGAAATAAAGTAAACAACTCAATATAATTTTAGAAAGTCCCTGAAAGTGATCAGATTAACTATATACCTCCATCCTGGAGTAAGCAAAAAAGACTTCTCAGAGTCACTTTCAGACAAACCAAGCTGTAAATGCCTTCTAACAAGCCAGGTTTCTTGGGGGAAGTAGAGACAAGCAGAGCTGCCTGAAAGGAATCAGATTACCTGAAACTTATCTGAAAGGCATTGCACATCCATGTTGAACTGCCTGCAGGCTCTGATGTGCACTCTAGTTCCAAGCATTTGTGAGTTGTCAACTGATGTGGGATTCCCCTCTGTGTGCTGTGATTACCATTAATGAATAAAGAAACAGCCTTGGGCTGGTGATAGGGCAGAACTTAGGTAGGTAGGGAGGAGTGGACTGAATGCTGAGAGAAAGAAGGGCAGAGTCAGAGAGATGGCACAGAGCTGCCAGAGTCAGACATGTTGAATCTTTGCCAGTAAGCCACTGCCACATGACAACATACAGATTGGCACAGGAGGTCCTTCTGTATTTGTGTTAATCAATAAAGAAACTGCTTGGCCTGATTCCCGTCTTGAATCTATCCGTCTCTTCTGTCTTGACATATCTGGGAGGAAGAAAAAAGCAGATAGAGCCAAGTCACTCTGGAGCTGCCAGTTCAGACATGTTGAATCTTTCCTGGTAAGCCACGACCTTGTGTTGGCATACAGATTATTTGAAATGGGTTCAATCAAGATGTGAGAGTTAGCCGAGAAGAGGCTAGATATAATGGGCCAGGCAGTAATTTAATTAATACAATTTCTGTGTGATTATTTTGGGGCTTAAGCTAGCCAGGTGGCCAGGAAGAAAAGCAGGTCTGCTCCTCCCTACAACAACGAATTAATAGAAATGGGTTAACTTAATATAAAGAGTTAGCCAATCAGAGGCTAAAGCTAATGGGCCAAGTATTGTTTTAATTAACATAGTTTCTGTGTGGTTATTTTGTTTCTGGGCTGCCTGGACAGACAAGCACCCTCCTCCTAAAATCATCCATGCTTGTGGGCTTGGGTGATGCTGCTGTCTTTGAATCACTTCTGCCCCTGTCAGTAATCCCTCATTCATATTCTTGTAAGTAGCCAGGCAAAACATTGGTTTGTCAAGAGAGACACTTTTTTTTTGTCTTTCCTACATAATTATTTTTTATTAAACATTTCCACCTCCTCCCCTCCTCCCATTTCCCTCCCCCTCCTCCTCCCACTCCTCGTCCCTCTCCAGTCCTAAGAGCAGTCAGGGTTCCCTGCCCTGTGGGAAGTCCAAGGTCCTCCTCCCTCCATTCATGTCTTCCAAACAGACTAGGTTCCCACAAAGCCCATCCATACAGTAGAATCCAAACCCAGTGCCATTGTCCTTGGCTTCTCAGTCAGCCCTCATTGTCAGGATCATTTAGAGAGTCCAGTTTGATTACATGCTTCATCATTCCCAGTCCAGCTGGCTTTACTGAGCTCCCATTACATCAGTCCCACCATCTCAGTGGGTGTATGCAGCCCTCACGGTCCTGACTTCCTTGCTCATGCTCTCCTTCCTTCTGCTCCTCATATGGAGCTCAGTCCAATGCCTCAATCTCCATACTTTGCCAGATGAAGGTTCTATGGTGATATGCAAGATATTCATCAGTGTGGTTATAGGATAGGGCCGGTTCAGGCACCCTCTCCTCTGCTACCCAAGGAACAAGCTGGGGACATCTCCTTGGATACCTGGGAACCCCTCTACAGTCTAGTCTCTTGTGAACACTAAAATGGCTCCGATAATTAAGCAATATACTTCCCTGCTCCCATATCTACATTTCCTCCATCACAACCATTGCATACCCCCAAGATTTCCCCATCCTCCCCTTCCCCCTTCTCTCTCCCCATCTCCCCTTACTCCCACCCCCACCCCCATGCTCCTAACTTTTGCCTGGCAATCTTTTCTACTTCCAATATCCAGGAGGATAACTATGATTTTTCTTTGGGTTCACCTTCTTATTTAGCTTCTCTAGGATCATGAATTATAGGCTCAATGTCCTTTATTTATGGCTAGAATTAACTTATGAGTGAGTATATACCATATTCATCTTTTTGGGTCTGGGTTATTTCTGAGTCATTTCACAAAAGATAAAGGTAGGTAATACATGCAAAATTCAAGATGTCTTTTTTTTCACTGCGGAGTAAAATTCTAAAGTCTATGTGTCCCACACCTTCTTTAACCATTATTCAATTGAGGGGCATGTAGGTTGTTTCCTGGTTTTGGCTATTACAAATAATACTGCTATGAACATAGTTGAACAAATTCTTTTTTAGTATGATTGTTCATCTCTTGGGTATATTACCAAGAGTGGAATTGCTGGGTCCTGAGGTGGGTTGACTCCCAGTTTCCTGAGAAACCACCACACTGATTTCCAAGTGGTTGTACAAGTTTGCATTCCCACCAACAATGGATGAGTGTTCCCCTTACTCCACATCCTCTCCAGCGAAGGCTATCATTGGTGTTTCTTTCTTATTTCAGCTATTCTGACAGGTGTAAGGTGGTGTCTCAAAGTTATTTTAATTTGCATTTCGCTGATCGCTGAGGAGGTTGAGCATGACCTTAAGTGTCTTTTGGCCATTTGAACTTCTTCTGTTGATAATTCTCTGTTCNTGCATTCCCACCAACAATGGATGAGTGTTCCCCTTACTCCACATCCTCTCCAGCGAAGGCTATCATTGGTGTTTCTTTCTTATTTCAGCTATTCTGACAGGTGTAAGGTGGTGTCTCAAAGTTATTTTAATTTGCATTTCGCTGATCGCTGAGGAGGTTGAGCATGACCTTAAGTGTCTTTTGGCCATTTGAACTTCTTCTGTTGATAATTCTCTGTTCAGTTCAGTACCCCATTTTTAATTGGGTTAATTGGACTTTCAATGTCTAGTTTCTTTAGTTCTTCGTATATTTTGGAGATCAGACTTTTTTCTGATGTGGGGTTGGTGAACTCTCTCTATACTTCTTCAATATAGCACTTGAAGTTCTAGAAATCACAACAAGACAGCATCAGGAGATCAAGGGGATTCGAATTGGAAAGGAAGAAGTAAAACTTTCATTATTTGCAGATGACATGATAGTGTACATAAACAACCCCAAGAACTCTACCAAAGAACTCCTAAAGCTGAAAAACACCTTTAGTAGTCTGGCAGGATACAAGATCAACTCAAAAAATCAGTTGCCCTCCTATACAGAAAGAACAAAGAAGCAGAGAGGGAAATCAGAGAAACACCACCTTTCACAATAGCCACAGACAGCATAAAGTATCTTGGGGTAACTCTAACCAAGGAAGTGAAAGAACTATTTGATGAGAACTTTAAGTCTTTGAAGAAAGAAATTGAAGAGGATATCAGAAAATGGAAGGATCTCCCATGCTC
>LOEQ01006972.1:122057-142156 GCA_001685075.1 Bramus lutescens | reverse complement strand
GGTGAGTGGGGGAGCAGGAGGGGAATGGGAGGAGAGGAGGAAGTATAAATTTTTTTGAATGGAAAAAAGAAAAAAAACAAATTTATACAAATAAATGAAAAGTCATCTTCCTGACCACCCACAAAAAAAAAAATTCTCATAATAAACAAACATGAATCCTGGTTGAAGTAGGAATACTTACCTTTTAGTTCTTTTCTGAAATATGCTTGTATAAATAAATAAGTTGCTTTGAGTATACCATATTTCAGGATAATATAGTTTCTTTAAAAACTACTCATCAGACAGCTAGGAATTCTGAACCTTATAATCAGAAATAATATTACTTCCACATGTCATGTTTGAATGTCTTAATAGTGGTAAATAAAACATTTGTGTCATTCAAGGTGAATTCCTCTCCAACATACTCATAATATCTAGTCATGGTTGATAATATTTTAGTAACTTGTTAAGCTAATGTGCAATGGTTAAACAGGAAAGATAACCATTTGTCCTTTATGGACTGCAATAGCTCAACTTTACCTAAAATAGAGAATTCAGCTGTTTTTTTTTTATTAATTTCCACTCATGGACAAAGGGCATAAAATGTAACTTTATCAGCTAAACTAAGGGGAAAAATATTTATCGTTTTAGTGAAAGTATGACTAACAGCTCTAAACTTAAAATATTTGACTGAGAATTTTGTTTAAATCTATAATATACTGTTGATTTTTTTTTATCCAGAAACATCTCAGGCACAGAAGATTTATCTTAACACCCTGAAGATGATTTGTAAATTTCTGTTTAATGAATTAAATAAAAACACATGCAAGTTCCTGGAAGACTCATTACTGTCATTCTGGAACCCAAACAAGACATCCGGCAATGGCCAAACATTGAGCATTGCTTTAAAACATTAATAACTTAGTGAGTAAAAGCACAAAAAAAGCCACTCAATTTTTAATCAAATGTTTCTTTCTTCTTCTGAGCATTTTCAGTAAGTAAAGGCTTTCTACTCTATTTTAAAAATGTAAACAGATAAGTAAATGCTTTATATTATATATGCTGTATTTATTGACATTAACTCTTAAATAAATAATTTTTGGAATGAACATATGGTAAAGGCTTAGTGTTGTAAGTCTTACTGTACATGTGCTTCTGGTTTTCAATTTGATCTGATATCTCCCACTGGGAGAGGTTTTGCATGACACTAAAACTCACCATAATAAACATGGGATTACAGGGGTTGAAATTAAAAGGGTATAAAACAATTTTATGAAATTGTTCAGTCAGAAAGCAGTTTTGAATATATATTTGTCCTGATGCCAACATGTAAAATCCTAAACCATGCACAGGGGTACTTCTTTTGGTAAAACAATGTTTCAAGAGCAGAAAATATTAGTATCCACTTGAGAATAGTAAATTCTAATGCCATAACCAGCTTCAGATTTCGAATTTTCTAGCACATGTTTAGTGAGCAATGCAAAGTAACAGAAAAGTGGCATATTATCATCAAAATATAGACAAAATTATATTAACAGATGTGTAGTAAATTTCAGTGTTAAGGGGCCCATAAGTCATATGGAACTGAAATGGTAAGGATATTTATACTATATAATAATATTAGGACATGAAAAAATATTTAGAGCTCTTTTGAAATAAATCATTATGAAATTTTCAAAATTAACTAATGGTGGGGTTTGACCACATGGGTGAATTTGAGCTGTAACAGTTTATAGCAAATGATATTTACTGGCATGTTGACATCATTCTATTTAGTCTATTTTTCAGCAATTACAATATTTTATAGTAACTGGATTAAATTTATATGACTATATATAAAATTCAGACAGTCTGGAGTAGTATATTTTTAACTTACAATTTGTTTCATGTATATGTAATATGTATTAAAATATATTTATAATATATTCAATATTTATAATAGATAACACACACACATATATATGTGGCCTATAAGTAGAAATTTAAATATTCAAACAGGTATAAACACACACTTTGTGAGTATTATACAATAGGAAACAAGTAAAAATTTTTGAAATTTAGCTAAACAAATATTTTATTACATATAATAAATCAAAAATTTTTAGTATTTGTTGAGAGAATAACAGAAACAATAACCATGGTTAGAAAGTTATTGTATACTCATGAGGTGTGAAAGATGCACTTTTATTCATCTATATATAACTACTATAACTATAATAGTGCCCATTGAAAAGGAAGTTTCTAAGCAAGTATTTTGAGCATAAAGTGGATTTCTGCGAGGAAACAGTTCCCGGAATCAGAGGAGGGGAGACTTACCAAACAAGGGCATGTATGGCCAGAACACAAGGATGAGAATTTTACAGAATATAAGATTCATGTTTTTGCTATTATTATTACCTCAATCTGACTTTTGAAAAAATTCATAAACAAAATAAATACAAACATTTAGATATAAATCCTATAAAGCAACATAACATGAATGAAAGAGAAGCCATTATCTTTCTTCATTTGAAATATTTTTTTCAAACAATTTCTTCATATTTTTTTCACCTTCCCAACTCCTTTCAAATTTCTGTCCACCCAGCTTCAGATTCTTCATGGAAAGCCAGTATTATATGTCCAAACAAATATGAAAAATACGTACAATTGATCCCAAGAAGACATGCAGAAAAGGGTCAGTTGCATACATAAACCTCTTACTGGACTTTAAGATCAAAGCACAGAATAGTTATTAAATGTACTGAAGAAAGAATTGACATTTCTTTCTTTAATAATATGATGTTCTCCTTTGAGCAGAATAGATTAAAGGAGACATTTATTAAAATCAGGAAAAATCATAATTTGATAAATAAATAATTTAATAAATGCCATCAAAAGGAAAGTTAAGAATATTAACCTATAAAGGTTATAAAAAGGACTTGTTTAACAAACAAAACTGATAGTACCACACAGGTATTCTAAATGATTATCCATAAATATAAAATATACAAAATAAGGAAATATAATATTTAAAATGTAATTTTATATACAGGAAGTTTAAAATAAAATAAATGATTTATCTGAAGTTTTCCAAACATATTGAGGAGAAATTGACTGACAAAGTTATAGACAAACAGAAAAAGTGCATTATCTGTGAGCTGAGAAGACACTCCCAACATAGCTATTGAATATTCATACTTTAGCAAATGTGTAAAAAAACAAAAGATCAACATCAAAAAAAGCCCAAACAAACAAAAAAGGAAATAGTATGACAGGAAGGAAGGTAAGTAAGATAAGCTGGGTAAGAACAATTATTATTTTCAATGAAAAGTGTATTAATAAAACAGGATGACAGAAATTTTAAACAACAGATGACATAGTTTTATGGAAGGAAAATCTCTTACTATACCAATAGGAAGACTATTGTTNATTTTTTGGTGAAGAGCAACAGGATAAAATACAAATAAAATGATACCTTATGTAAGCTGGAATTTTTAATATATTAATATGGAAAGTAGAGAGGAGAGAAGATAATCCTATGTACAACAAAAACATATTAAGTGGTTTTTCATTCTTTTAATTTCAGAGGTTGATACTGAAATATAATATGTAGCTTAAAATATTAAAATACAGATCAAATCTGTTGACATACATTTCTATTCTGAGCATCACCTCTTCAAAGTTTGCAAGCTCCAAGATAGCTCATACTGGAGAGTTTCTTCTCTAAAAGACTGCTCAGTGGATAGATTAAATATCAAAATTAGTAAATATATGTTGTTATTTAGAAGCTGCATTACTACATAGTTTGTTTGTATGATCAGATAAAACAAGTACAATTTTAATATTCTTTACCTTCTATTATAAATAAGGAAAATAGGGAGGCAAGAAGATAATCCTACACACAACAAGACCCATATTGAGTGGTTTTGCATTATTTTAATTTCAGAGGTTGATACTGAAATATAATATGCAGATTAAAATATTAAAATACAAAGTATTTCATTGCCTTGATATTTTTTCTTTGAAACACAGATGATTTTTCATCTCTCTTTCATCAAATTTTTCTTAATTATCTGAGAGAGTTTTTTATGTATCATATGTGGAAATTGATTGACCTGAAAAAACACCTAAGAAGTGACTAAAAGAGGCATAAGTCTGACTGTGAAGTTGCTTTGTTGATGAATAGCGTGTGAGACAGCTACTGAAGCATGAATACCCACACCATATGTGGGTGGTCCATCTAATACCATGGGGCCTGGTATGCAGAAATGGACACAGCAGGTGGGCTTCCTATCTCCCACCCTTTCAAATTCCTGCTACTATAGGATGGGCAAGTGTTCTCCAACTCAATCTCCTGTAATAGAAATAGTCTGTGTCAGCACTATTACTCAGAGGTGGAAACACCAGCTGCAACCTCTAAATCTGTGAGGTTAAATGAATCTTCTTTTTTTTTTTAAGAAGTTGAGTTTGGAAGGTCACAGAGATGAAAACAGCAACACACCAATGTAATAAAATGACCATGTCTATCAGAAATAGAGGACTTCTATAATCTTTAATCAATCCTGCTTTAAGTTTTCCCTAGTGCTTTCAGCAGCAAAGCCATGTCAAAATAATTATTTTCAATGTCTTTTATTTATTTTCTAATTCATCACTTACTCATTGTAAATTTCTGTAAATATATGTGTATTAATTATGTTTCCTAAAATTAATTTGTCCTGACATTGTACCAGTTTTTTAATTGGACCTGGATATTTTCTTATTTTTAATGTTTACATTTTCTATGTTATTAATTCACATATACATTTTCTAACTAAGATATAAACAGGTTTCTCTTTAGTTAAGTCATAGTTATAACATTAAATTTAATATTTTTCCAGGTTCTGGCTATAACAAACAATGCTGCCATGAACATAGTTGAGTACATATCCTATTGGCACAATTGAGCATCCTTTGGGTATATACCCAAAAGTGATATTATTGGGCCTTGAGGAAGGTTGTTTCATAATTTTCAGAAAAATTACCACACTGACATCCAAAGGGACTATACCAGCTTGCATTCCCACCAGCAATGCAGGAGTGTTCCCTTTACCTCATAACCTCTCCAGCATAAGTTGTCATCAGTGTTTTTGATCTTGGCATTCTTACAGGTGTAAGATGGAATCTCACAGTTGTTTTGATTTGCATTTCTCTGATGACTAAGGATTTTGAACATTTTCTTAAGTGTTTTTCAACCATTTTAGTTTCCTGTGTTGGGAGTTCTCTCTTTAGCAAAGAAAAATGTAGCACTCAATAAAAAATATATACAATTTAGTATTTTTCTTATTATGTGTGAAAATTTATGAATAGGAGGTACTGTATGTTATATTCACTTTTCCTGATGTCTAGTATGAATTCTTCAACATAATTGAAGCTTGATCATATGTTATATGGGTGATGTTGATACATTAATGCAACTTTGACTATCTAGAACTGATAACAACTAGCAATGGAGATTATGTAATCTGTCAGCTTCAAATAATATGATCTGTCTCTTTCACAGATAAACTAAATAGTATTTTCTTCCAAATTTGTCTACTTATGCACATAAATATTTATCATTATAAAATATACCATATATATAGTACTATATATTCTAGTGAAAATACAAAATAAATTATACCATTGCAACATCTTTAAAATTATGGAAAACTATCATGCCCACATTATTATGCATAGTTATTTAAGTGATATTTCTCTAGTTTTGAAGAATTTGTTTCTGATAATCTTTAGTTTGTAAAAGTAACACATTATTCATATATTATGTTTAATTTTCACAGTGTTATATGTCAATTTTATTGGTTTGTTTATCATATTACATTAGAACATCAGATATAATGTGATGGCAACCTATTTCCAGACACAGGCAATGTTATTATGTAAAAGCCAGATGGAACTTGAACATTCACCAAGCTTTGTGTTGAGAAAACATAGACGTTTTTCTTTTCTATAATTTTGTTAGCATGAAAGCACTGGTGCCTAAGAACCAGTGAATCAACTTTCACTCCCATCTGTTCTACTTGGAAGGATAATTTTACAGACCTGAACAATGTATGCATGGATCATAGTTCATATTCAGATTGAAAGAATAAGAGGAATGACAGCAAGAACTATCATAGTATTAGAACACAAATCACTAATAAAGTTCATAAAATATAAGCAGCTAAAATCATGACAAAAAATAGTCTGTCTTCTTTTGAATATTTGTGGCTTTACTACAGGGTAGATATTCACCGTGATAGAAACATTGGTGGCAGGATAAGTGTCAACTAGGACTTGAAAAGTAAATGAAAAAAAAAAAACTTCATTCTTTTGAAAAATACATATCTAAAAATAAGTCCATTACTTTTCTCTGAATTTACTCAGTGTCTGTTGTTATGTCCCCCTCTTCATTTCTGATCTTGTTCATTTCCATGTTCTCTTTCTGCCTTTTGATTAATTTCCTATTTCCAAACAGTTAGAACAAGACTTTCTCAAAGAACCAGCTCTTTGTTCCTAGAGCAGCTGAGGAGAGGGTGCCTGAACTGGCCCTATCCTATAGCCACACTGATGAGTATCTTGCGTATCACCATAGAACCTTCATCTGGTGATGAATGGAGATAAAGACAGAGACCCCCATTGGAGCACTGGGCTGAGCTCCCAAGGTCCAAATGGGGAGCAGAAGGAGGGAGAACATGAGCTGGGAAGTCAGGATCATGAGGGGTGCACCCACCCACTGAGATGATGGGGATGATTTAAGGGGAGCTCAGCAAGTCCAGCTGTACTGGGACTGATGGATCTCTGAATGTGGCTGACAAGGAGAGCTGACTGAGAAGCCAAGGACAATGCAACTGAGTTTTGATTCTACTGCATGTACTGGCTATGTAGGACCCTAGTCTGTTTGGATGCTCACCTTCATAGACCTGGGTGAAGGGAGGGAGGACCTTGGACTTCCCACAAGGCAGGGAACACTGACTGCTCTTTGGACTGGAAAGGGAAGGGGAGGGAGAATGGGGGCAGGGGGAGGGGAAGGAAAATGGGAGGAGGTGGAAATTTTTTAATAATAATAAAGAAAATTAAAAAANGGGAGGAGGGGAGGAGGTGGAAATTTTTAATAATAATAAAGAAAATGGAAAAATTCTGATAGTAATATTTCTTTATGCTGAGAATGTGTACGTATTCCAGGCAAAGTGGATGTTGAGTACATCTATTCAAATGGTAGGGTGTCATTTTACAGAGATTCGGGGAATAGTTAAACATTGACATGCACAATGCACAAGATTACATGTGATTAGAGGAAGCAACAGAATACAACTTACTGTGACAATTAAAAAAAAAGAAAAAAATACTATTCTGGTTGTAATAGCAACAGGGATGAATGAATTTAAAATGCTTGTTTTACTGTCTTCACAAATATTTTAAGGTATTATTGAACTTTTCAGATTTAAAATGAAAATCTATTAACCATCTATATTTTTATTGGTAAAAACCATGTGATCAATGTTAACACTGATTATTAAGGCTCTATTATTTCCTCCTATAATTTTGCTTTTACAGTCTTAGAAGGTGCAATACTAAAATAGTTCTTAAAAGAGCTTAATATTAATCTTGAAGCAGAAAAAAAGATTTTTTCCCTTTTTTTTTCTTCTTTCTCTTTGATTTGTAGGTCTTCTGATTCAGGATACATGAACATAAAATGCATTCCTGTTAAGTGAGGTGATGTAAGTTAATAATGGTTCTTTTTAAATATTAAAATTTTAAACATTAAAAGTAGAATTGTTTTAATTTCTCTTAATAAATAAAACTCCCTCGGGCAAATTGTACTTTCTGGTTGAAGAAGTCCAGTGGTATATTAGCAGTGGTGTTCATAGCACCAGAAGCACCATCCCCAAAGGTTAAGTTTTCTAAATCAAATAATGACTGAGAGATGAGCCATAAATTATAGACATTTTTGGTTTAAGAACTGGTCATTTCTTTTCTGTTAGAAACTAAAGCATATTGTTGATAATTGCTTTTGGACACAAGACTTTATGCCGCACCACTTCTTTGTCTGATACAGGTAAGGACACATTATCTTCAGATCACTATTTCTTTGTTTATTCCACTCCTATTATCTCATTTTCTCCCAGAAATTTGTCTAACTTTATCTTTATACACTCAGTAAAGAAACATCAGTGAGGAAATAATAGATTTTCTTTCTGATTTAGAACACAAGATACCCTTCCCTATGGCTCTTCCTTCCACACGTACTATGTGAAAACAATTCTGTCCAATCCTACTACCATAACACAACCAAATGTTTCTTATTAGTACACATAGATATGAAAATATTGGTAAAGAACAGTGATTAGAAAATTATTTTAAATAAAATAACAGAATTTGTGACCTCAAGATGGCTAACAGGTGAAAGACACGTGTTATAGAGACTGTTTGATCTACTGAACCAACATGATAAAAGAAAGAATAGACAGCCTACTCCTAAAAGTTCTTGTGGTGATCTGAATGAGAAACACTGGTATACTTGAATGCTTGGTTCCTTGTTGATTGACTGTTCCTAAAGATTAGATGGTGTGGCCTTGTTGGTGTGTCACTGGAGGTGGGTCTTGATGTTACAGAGGCTCACAATGGGGCAATCTCTTTGTCTTTGCCTGCTGCCTATGTGTCAAGATGGATGGATGCTCTTAGGTTCTGCTCCAACACAATTAAGAAGTCCCTATTTAAAAGGTTTCATTTATAAGAGTTGCCTTAGTCATGGTATCTGTTCAGAGCAATAGAAAAGGAACTAATATGGTTGCTTTCTGATCTCTATACAATCTCCATGTCACACATACATGTTTGTGCATACAGGCATTCACATGAATAAACATCTAAACATAAATAACTAAAGAACTGAAATGATACTAAGAGGAGACTGAAATTCTGTCTATTTATTAGCAATTAATCTGAATTCATAACATAGTCTTTTCTTACTTGCATAACATTGAAAAATAGCAGAAATGAGGAATGTATTAAAGGAAGTAAAAAGAAAGATGAAAGACATGACCATGATGTAGTCATTCACATATTAAAATATATTATCTGGCTAACAGTTAATGTATATTGAATAAATTTTGATGAATTAATAAGTGAGGTTTAATAGTAGTGTGATTATTAGCAATTTAATGAAGCGCAGTAATCTTATTAAGAAATTAGCTGCCTCATTTCTTTCCTTTAGGCCTCTCATAAATAATAAAGTTTATGTTGCCTCTACATTCAGGAAGAGTATATAGAAATGAGTTGTTGAAACTCCTTTGGGACTGAAAATGCTTTAATTCTCAGCAGTCTCAGAAATAATGTGTTTTGGTTCCTCCTGTCCAATGCTGAAGGGAAATTCATAGAGAATAAAATACATGAACCTGCAATTTTAACTTGACTCAAAGTAGTGGAAATAAATGAAGAAATAAGGCTAAATATTTTATTATTGAGTAATGTGTACTTAATGCATATATTTTCATAGCTTTGATAAATGATATTATGAATTGAATGGTAGTTTAAATGTGGGTTGTATTGGCCACACAGGTAAACCAGGAAATTCTATCTTTAGAGATATAATATTCTCTAAAAACTAAAGAAAGTAAAACCAAATCTTCAAATTGATCATTATGAATGAAAATTCAGCACATAAGATAGCTCAGTTTAAAATAAACCTTGAAGATTGTTTGCCTTAAGAGTAAAATCAAGGTTAGGTGAGATGACAATATAACTACATCAGCATCTTCAATATTGTGAATATCTGTCAGGACTTTTGACAGTTAGGAACATGTAAAGAATCTTTCATTATATGTAATTATTCGGTACTTTGGAGATTAGCTAGCATGATTCAGTCTTACTAAGAGCCATTTTTGTCCTTATCAATGTGGCTATAAATATCATATTTAAATTTTACCAATTGTGTTAGCCTCACAAATTAGTACTGGCTGAGGGGCATATGCATGTAGAGATATAGTTATCTTACTGAGATTATTTGATATGAGTAGTTTGTTGGATATAAGCGCAAAAGTGCTAAAACACAAATGACTAACACATAAAGTCATATCATCCCAGTTTTCCCTGAGTACATGTGATAGCAAAAGCAAAACTGAAGGTGAAAATGTTTGAGGAGTACGTAAGCAAGCTTGACAGCAAGTGCTTAACTGGTCAACTGAAGACATTTGCTTTGGAGCAGAGTTTGTATGACTGTGTAAAGATTCTGAAAGTAATTGGAGACTGTGACAGAGAATTGCTCCAGCATATAAGTTCAACTTACATTGATTTGCTAAGATAATAGATTCATCCTACCCTATACTTTCAGTTTTACTAAGGTGAAAGAGAAAGAGATAACCTTTGATAGAAACATTATATTGAACAAATGTATCATTTATGGCTGCTAGCACTAGAACTATACTACAGCAAAAATATTTTAAGAAGCAAAGCTCCACAAAGATAAATTTCAAAATACCAAGTGAGAGGAAAGAGCATCATTTTATGTCTGAGAACATGGGACAATGAACACATGCCCAAGTTAAAAAAAAACAGCTCCATTGTAGAGGTTAAAAACAGAACAAAATAGGTATGAAATAAAAAAAAAACACAGATAGATGTAGCTACCATCATCCCCTTCATTTACAGCAAATGGTGATGATCACAGAAAATGACAGCTGGACACAATGCAGGAAGTAAAACGTGCTAGGGAGCCCAGATCCAGTGGATACAGGTACATTACAGATCCTGCATCTACGGGTCAGTGGACATCACAAAAGATGGATAAAAAACTGTAAGAACCAGATTATCAGGAAACCATTTTAAAAACAGTCTTCTTTAGAAAGGCCTCATGAACAAGATTGGAATAATGGCACACCAATGGTTATGCTGACATGGAAAGGGGTGAATTATACAGGGTTCCATCCCTACGTGAAGAATTATAGGAAACGAAGGACTGCTGGGAGAAAGAGAATTAATTTCTTCAAGAGATGAGACCTTTCCTGGTTGTCAAGTGCAGATTTGTCAAGCTTGAAACATATTCATAAGAATATCAGAAGCACTCATCAGGATGTACTTATAAATGTTTATGCATAACCAAGAGCACACTTACATATATAGATATGTATACAACATTAAATAATAATAATAATTAAAGAAAACAATGCTATGACTTCAAAGTTGGGTCATGATTTGGAGGGTTCAAGGGAAGATCTAGAAGGAGGAAAGGGAGGGGTGAAAGCATTGTAATTCTATTTCAATTAAAAATATATTAAAAATAAAATAGAACCTACAGACCATGACAATAATACCAAACCCAAGTCGACTTAAATCATAGACAACTTATAATAATCTCACTTTTCTTAGAAAAGATAATTTAGTCAAAGGTGAGGAAAAATATGTTTAAATATGTGTCTCAACATGCTTCAGATTCCTTAAAAACCATTACACTATTTGATTTAACAAACTAAATGATGTTTACACATTCGAGGAAACTGGGATTATTGGGGAAGACATTTCCAGGCAACAACACCCTCCTGAGGTTTCATTCAAAAGTAAAGACTATTCAATTTAAAACTGGATGAATGGTGACACTCATGTCAACTAGTGAATGATTTGACAAAATTATATTCTTATTCTAGAGTCTAAAATCTAGAACATTGGTGTAAATTAGAACTTATGAGTTCTAAAATCAGGCATTTAGCTGAAGAACTTTTGAAGAAAAATGTTGTTAAGTATAGTTTAATTTTCCTTGAATTCCTATAGTACATTGTAAGGAAAGAAAAACGTTTGAGAATAAAAGTTTAATATGTTAGGTCTAAATCTGGAACCCCAAAATACCACCAAGGGACCTGCTGTGATAACAAATGTACTAAACTCTGAAACTATAAGAAAGCTCCAATTAAATGCTTTCCCTTATAGGAAATTGCCCTGATCATGGTCACTCTGCATAACAATAGAGCAGTTACTGAGCCAATGGCTCAATAGTTAAGAACACTTATTGTTCTTGCCAGGGACCTTGCTTCACTTTCTGGCAGGCAAGCATGTGTGCCCATTCCATCTTCCTATACACAGAATAGCTTATAATCATTTGTCACACCATTTAAAGGGCATCTACAAGCTTCTTATGTCTTTCTTGGGCAAAAGCACATACATATATTTGTGTAGGAAAACACTTATACACAAAAAATAAAAAAAATTATGAAAAACAAATCAGATTTTGAAATTTCAAATTTTCTATCTGCATTGAAGAAATGTGCAAACTTATTTGCAACTGTAAAGTTTTGTGGTCAAAATGAGATTAAATCAAGGGGTTAAGGAGATTAAATCATACTTCTGCTAATTGAATAAAAATTGGATGGTATTTATTATGGTAATAGATGAATGCCAAAATGGCATTTTAGAGATGTTTGAGGAAACTCTCTGTCCCATCACATCAAGACTGCGATACAAGACAGTGGTTATACTGCAGTTCCTAACATTGTGTTTCTCATTTTGTCCTGAAACTATAATACAATAATATTTTAAAGTATTTATTTCTGCCTATGTTCTGATTAATAGTTCATATAATGTATAGATTTTTTTTCTGTAGCTCTCTTCCTTTCTGTCTGGGTTTTCTTATAATTTCCTTTAGTTTTTATGTCACAGTCTACATTCTCTTCACTGAAATGTAGACATCTTCTTACACACACCTCTGAAATATGTTTTCTCAGCTCTACCCAAGGTCCAGATATCTAAAGACTTTCTCACTTTGAAGTAATTGTTGCATCATTCTTTTATTTCTAGGAAAGAAAATTTTGTTGGTTTTGGTTGCCACAACAAAATGTTAGCAACTTGATGACTTAACATAACCAAATTTTATTTTCCCATATTTTGAAAAAACAGGAGTCCAATTTTAAGGCTCCCACATGCTCTATCTGATGAGAGCTAGCTCCCTTGGGTAGCCATCTCTTCATTTGGTCCACATGACAAAACAAGAAAGAAAATCAGCATGCTAAGTCCTCTTTATAGAAGGAAATCGATGACCCCATCATTATGAATTTACTTACTTTAATTACCTCCAGTGGATTCTGTGCCAAAATACAGCCATTTTGGTGTTTAAAGGCCTCAAAATAGGCTCTTTGAACAATGACAATTAAGTTTTGTAACAGTATACTAGAACAATAGGCTTATTATAAAATCATCAATTTTGTACAATAAAGGGATGGCTTTTACTTATTCTGGAAGAAGATAGGTTGATTCTTTTCTCAGAATACTCTCCTTGTATTTGCTTTTTGGGAAGATGGAGGAAAGCAGCCCTTCAAATCCTAATGTATATTTATTGAAAAAGTAACCAAAATATTTTGTTTTACTGATTAACTACAGACTTAAAATGTCACTTAAAACTGCTCTCAACTGAGAGCAGTCTGTAATATTTTATCCATAAACTTCTAATTTCCAAACAGAATTTAATGTCACATGATATATGTGAACAAGGAATCAAGGAACCTTAGATAATTCATTGTTTGAATGACTAACTCATCTGTAAAATAGAAAGCAAGCAATGAAAGAAGGGTAAAAAAGGGAGAAACTGGGTCCATGAAAGGAGAAAACAGTAATTTTTTAAAAATAGACATCAAACAACTATAAACATCAAATACAGTGTTCTAAAAACAAAAATAATAAAACTTTTTAGCATTTTAAGCCATTAAGAATAATATGTCATTGCAATTCTACAATATAGCATTAATAGTAAAAATCTTTTGTCCTAAGTATACATACTCTAAAAACTGCCCTGAAACTAGAGCAAAAATGGAAATAGTATAAAAACAGAATAAAATGTAGGAAAATATATAGAGATTGATCATTTAAACTTAAATAATTTATAAATTGACAATAATAATGTAAAATAAATCCCCATATAAATAAATAAATAGAGAAAAAATGTTACAAAAGAAAACAACTTAAATGCATTCTTATACTAAATTGAAAGACATGCTGTGGGAATTTTAGACACATATGGAAGAATAGCATAGTGAAATTTTAACATTAGAGCAAATTGTTCTGGTAAAACCTTCTAGAAGCAAAATAGAGTACACTCAATACACTATTTTCAAGTATGGTAATGTCATAACATCATAATGAAACAGAAGACTTGGTACAGCTGATTTATCAAAATAAAACAATAAGTGACAGTTCAATACTCAAGCATAAATAAATCAATTACAATAAATCTATATTGAGAAATGAGTTTCAAGAATGTGAGAGACAGGAGAAGTGTGTGCTAGTTGCCGTCTTCAGGACATGGGTAAACTTTGAACTTTTATCAGTTAGCAAAATGAAGACCTGGGCAAATAAAACATGTTGGTATTCTTCCTAGACAGGATAGGGGCTTATAGGTATGAAGGAAGATAATCATTACTGTGAGATAGATATTTGCTTTAGTAGTATAACCACAAGTAAATTGTCCAAGGTTTTTGTAGAAAAAAGTTTCTGCCCTGTCCAGTCCTGGAGTCATTCATTCAGTCCCAAAAGACCACATAAATGCTTATATTAATTATAAACTGTTTGGTCTATTAGTTCAGTCTTACTACTACTATCTGTCTCTTTGTACCTTTCCTCAGTGACGCATTCTCATCTTGCTTCCTCTGTGTCTGACTTGTGACTGCACCTCTGCCTTTCTTCTTCCCATAATTCTATTAGTCTTGTCACTGCACCTATACTTCCTGCATGGCTACTGGCCAATCAGCATTTTATTAAACTAATATGATTAACAAAACTTTGCATGGTAAAAGAGCATTATCCTACAGCATTCCCCCCCCCATTTTTTTCTTTTCAAAATAAGAACTATCAATCTAATTTCCCTTGTCTAGCTTGTTTTTCCTGACCATTATCCATAGCAATTAGTAACCAACACTCTAAACAAAGGCAAACATCCATAATTTATTTTGGGGGAAAGTAGGCATGGTTTTCTAGACTACTTCCTGCTAATAAGGGGCATTGACAATCTTATGGGGACTCAAAAAATTAGAATTGTGGTCATATTCTGACTGTAATGTTCTGTGAGGCTGGCTCACTAGCAGACTTGGAGTTGGATGTGCAACTCAGAGGAAACTGCAAGAGAGGTGCACTCAAACACTGGATCATCTGGGCCATCTGTTCCTATTGAAGATTTATTCAGAGGGGTATTCCTTGATCAGAACTTGTTTTCCTTAATTCTTAGAATGAATCCACAGCCTCTCATTTCATGTGGGAACTAAAGCAAAATCTCTTCTCCAAAGTAACATATCTTTTGACTTTAATTCTGAAATCAAGGCTTTTGCAAAATATATGGGATCGATTGATCCAACATTTACAATCAAATATATTTTATCAGTTGTTGCTCCTTGATCAGCATCCAAACAACTCAAAGATAAAACAAAAACACATAGTATCCAGACTCTTTGCATATATTCCATTTTTATGTGGCCTTTTTTTAATGCATTTCTTTTATTTATTTATTTTTTTAATTTTTGCTTTTTTGAGACATGGTTTCTCTGTGTATCTTTAGCTGTCCTTGAACTCACACTAGACCAGGGTAACAGCAAATCCACAGAGATTTGGTTGATCTGCCTCTCAAGTGCTAGGATTAAAGGTATGTGCTACCACACCATGCTACTCTATTTCTGTTTATAAAGGACTTGATTCTTTTTCTTTTCTTTCCCAAGCCAACATATATTTTTAAACACACTGACAACCATTTAGAGCTTGTTATTAAAATCTGAATGTATCTTTTCTATATATCGCTATCTTTATCTCATCACATGAGGGCTTTAATATGCTAAGGATATGGCTAGGAATTAAATTGCAGCTTTGGTGGCTAAATATGCCCCTTTGTTTCTTGAGTATCAGGCTTCATGGTAGAGATTCTAGCATGAGCCACTTTTCCCTCCCACAACTCTGTGGAGTTTCAAGGTTCACCAACAAGAAGCATGCTGGCAGCTGCTCATAAACACCAATTAAGTGTTTGGTGACAGGGTCTCTTCGAATAGCTATGAAGTTTTTGTAGCTAATGTTGAGTCAGGAAACCTCTCTTAAAGGAGATATGCTTCTGCTTGCCAACAGCCATAGAGCTTCTCACATAATAAAATGGCTGGTTACCAGGAAGGTACACTTGACTCTATTCTTGTCAGTCTAGAATACTTTTATTTTTTAAAGCTTTCTGAGGAAATTCTTGTCAAAATTTTGGGTGTCACTGTTTTTGTTTGTTTGTTTGTTTTGTTTCTCCAAAACAGAGTTTCTCGGTGTAACAGCCCTAACTGTCTTGGAATTAACTCTTATCAACCACGCTGGCCTCAAATTGACAGAGATCTGCCTACCTCTGCCTCCCAGTAGACAGAAGTTTCTGTCCCACCCAGTCCTGGAGCCAATCAGTCCCAAAGAAACACACAGATATTTTTATTAATTATGAACTATTTGGCATATTGGCTCAGGCTTATTAATAACTGCCACTTATGATTGAAATTCACCCATAATCCTTTTCTATGTTTAGCCATATGATTTGATGCCTTTTCTTAGTGATTTGTGGAAGAGGAAAGGTAGAGATTCGGTCACCAGCCAGACACAGAGGAAGCAAAGTGTGCTAAAATAGATAAATTGCTTTTTAATATTGTTTTACATATTACAATATGATATTCTTACAGCTTGGCTCATGATGATAATTTGTAACCACATAATTCAAAATAATTATCTGACTTATGTCAATTAAACAACTCTGAGTAGTTTTGGGTGATATTAATTGTAGGACTTATTAATATATCACCTAATTCAAATACAGTTTTCTTAGAAATTTTACACACAAAAAAACAGAGAGAACAAAGGAAGAGAGAGGAAAAATATCTTTATAGTTTAATCCAATACTAGAAAAAATATGTTTATAAGGAAACCTTTAAGGCAACCCCCAAAAATGTTTAAAGTCTCGAAAAATTGATCAATAAGTACCCTTGCTCCTATAAAGTCTACTTTAGCAGCATTCATAAAAGTAAGTGCAAAGATACATTATGCAGAAGCATTTCTGACAAGCTATGTAATTTGTAGCCTAATTTTTCATTTACTAAAAAATAAATTCCAAGACACTTTAAATGCACATGAAAATTATTTTAGAAGGATTTAGTCCTCAAAACTTACTTTTGAGATCTTAAATGTTGGGAAAAAGTCTAGTCTAGGTCACAAACATGAAAACTCAAATCTAACTAACTTATTTAAGCATAAAGGGAGTTTATAAAAAGAGTGTTGACTAGTACTAGTGGAGGTGTGGGAAACAAGCTTAGAATATAGGCAAAAATGATAAAGGCCTGGGAGCAGTGAGGTTACAGAGTTGCTCTTTAATCCCATAACGATTATGTGAAGTGTTCTTGCTACATCTTGTCCAATGCAATAAGTGTGTCTGCTCCATTTCCAACAATTTCTACAATTTAGTCTCAACGGCTTGTTACTCAATTTAAGTACTCATTAAAAAGTCAAATACATACATCCTAGCACGACAAATTCTAAAAAACGATGGCCCAAAGGGAATATCTGATGTTCATGAGTTCTATATTGGAAGAGAGTTCTACTGTCCTGTACCTATAAAGATTACTGAAGGCGTTTATTGTAAGTAGTTAGTGGATTCATCTATTGGTAGCCAAAAGATGGCAATTGTCACACTTTCTTCTTCAGATCATATGAGTGTAGAAACAAATCACTTTTAAATTGACTCACTTCCCAGTAGAACATAACATAGAACTATTTAATTGTTATTGATACATATGCATTATCTTGTTTCCTTTCCAACTGTGTTTCAATTCTTTAGCCATCCCTTCTCTTTAATAGCAGAAAAATTTTACTATATAATATAAATAATGAATTGCATTCTATGATCCTCTGTCCATCTCTCTGTGAAGCTGTCCACACAGATTAAAGAAAAGAAAAAGGTTGGGGAGGGAGAGAGAGAGATTTTATAACAGCAACTTGTGAATGGAGACTGATCATTCATTCGCAGATACCCAAATTTGAATAATCAGACAGAAAATATATTAATTACAATGGTGCTTGACCAATAGCTTAGGTGTATTCCTAGCTGCCCCTTACATTTTCATTGAACCATTTATATTAATCTGTGTATTGTCATGTAGCTGTGGCCTACCAGTAAGGCTCTGGTGTGTACTTCTCCTTTGGCAGCTACATGGGACCTCTCTGACTATGACTGCATTTTATCTATATCTTTGTTAATAATTCCCACATGGCTTTACTCTGCTAAAGCATTGGCTGAAACAGCCTTATTCATTAGCCAGTAAAAGCAACATGTATACAGAAGGACATTCCTCATCAGAAACTGACTAACCATTCTATTTCTACTAAATAATGTTTCCAAGGACAGTTCTAATCTTCAAGGTAAGATGGCTTCTCCTTTCCCAATTATTTAGTCATCCTTACTTACTGATAGAAGATGGATAAACAGATGCATTTTATGTTTTATTTTCTAGCAGCATAAAGAGGAATAAAAACTACCACAGGACTATCCTTAGCAGGGTCTCCCTTGGATTTTCCTGTGTCCTACATCTGCTCAAGTTGTTTGAAGCCAGCACAATATCAACATTAACTAGGTGTTCGCCTCAGATATAGTCAGAATTAGTAGAAGGTAGAATAAGGCTAGATGATATAATAAATTTGCTCTTCTTGTTACAGTGGTTCAAAAGCCACACATGTCTTTCAAGGGAACTCATATTGTAAATAGACAACCACTGAATAAATTATTTTTTGAGCAAACAAGTTCTATTAGTTTTTGTTCACTTGCAATTTTTATCACTGTAATTCTCAAACTCAATTATATTTCAAAGCACACATTGCAGTGATACTTGATCATGTCCTCCATCAAACCTTTCTCCTTTCTACAAGTGTAAGTGTAGAGAAAGACATTCTCTCAGCCTTATCTCTACTGAACCATCTAAGAAAAAGAAAAGCAGCCAAAACAGGACAAATTTATCAAGAATTTTTAGGTTATATTGATGTATTATTCTGTTTCTTATTCTTGAAATCACAAAAAGTCTCATTGTCTTGGGAAAAGTCTTGAATCTACAATAGAACAGAAGATATAACACTAGTGCCAATAATCTAGAGGAAAACACCTTTTAGTTTTTCTTGCTATAATAATAGAGTTTATAGTCTTGTCTGAGTTATGGGTCATAGAATTATTATTTTATTTTTTTAACCATAGAAATCGTAGTGCACAATTTACAATTGAACGTCGTAAAAGAAAATTTAACCTATTGTCCTGCATGTTTTAATCAAGTCTTGAGAGAAATCCTCTGCATCTGAAAACGTTAAACCCCAATGATAAAAATTTTACTGAATTCCTACTGGACAGCCTGAATCTTATCTATGAATGGCAGATATAGTCCAAAATTGCAAAAATGCAAAAATTCTTAATAAAATTCTGGCAAACAGAATCCAAGGACACATTAAAAATATTATCTGTTACATTCAAGTTGGCTTTATCCCTGTGATGCAGGGCTGTTTCAACTGATGAAAATCTATCAATGTAATCCATCATACAAATAAACTGAAAGAAAAACACCATATGATCATTTCATTAGATGCAGAAAAAGCATTTGACAAAATTCAACACCCCTTTATAATAAAGGTTTTGGAGAGGTTAGGGATACAAGGATCTTACCTAAATATAATGAAGGAATATATAGCCAGCCAACAACTAATATCAAAATAAATGGAGAGAAACGCAAGCCATTCCACTCAAATCACGGACAATACAAGGCTGTCCACTCTCACCATATCTCTTCAACATAGTTCTTGAATTTCTAGCAATAGCTATGAGACAATATTAAGAGATCAAGGGCATAGGAATCTGAAAAGAAGAAGTCAAACTTTCCTTATTTGCAGACTATATGATAGTGGACATTAGTGACCTCAAAATCTCTACCAAAGAACTCCTACAGCTGATAAATAACTTCAGTGATGTTGCAGGTAACAAGATCAACTCAAAAAAAAAATCAGTAGCCCTTCTATAAGCAAAGGATAAAGAAGCAGAGAGAGAATTCAGAGAAACTTCATCTTTTACCATAGCCACAAATAGCATAAAGTATCTTTGGGTAACTCTAACCAAGGAAGTGAAA
>LOEQ01006972.1:100079-114017 GCA_001685075.1 Bramus lutescens | reverse complement strand
TATATATATATAAGTTTTCTATTCCTATAGGAGCCTATGAGAATTAAGAACTGGAGTTGGTACAGTATAAATAAAAGTACATAACTTAAATGAAGAAAGAAATAAAGTTTAGCATTGACATGGTTATTCCTTTGCCAAAGAAAGTGAAATATTTAAACATCAGTGTTTACAAAAAAAAGTAGATCTGTTTCATATTCATTTGAGTGCTTCCTTGGAATTAAAGGCTATTATAAGCTATAAAATACAGACTAAATGAATCATAGGTGAGAACTAACTCAATTGCCATTCCCTTTACATCAAAAGATGTGTGGACTGATAACCTGTCATTTTTCACTGCAGATCACACGTGTTCCCTGGACCTCTCTCTTCCTCTGTGTCTCACCTTCTGTCAATATGAAAAAAGAAATGACAGCAATAGTAATTCCTTTTTTTTTCTTTTCTGAGATTTGCAAAGCTTCTGAGAATAGGAAACCATCTGCTACTCTCATGTAATCATGCCCAAAGGACTGGGCAGAGGAAATAGTGTCTGGCATTGCAAGCATATCAGTTGGCCCAGATCTCTACAAAGCCCTAGCCGCAGAAGTGTGGAGGACCTGGGGACACCAATTCTGGCGAGCATTTTGTAAGCATGCTGCTGTTCCACAGAACAAGAAGGAACAGCTGCAGGGATCAGGGGTGGTACAGCAGTTTGGGAAATGAGATATGGGCTTATGTCAGAATCATTAAGCTTTTCTGATAAATGGCCTGCAAATTAATTGCTAGTTTCACTAATTAATTTATTTGAGTTGCTGAAATCCTCAGACCTGGCTATGGCTGTTAACAGCACAGAGCGATACTTAAACACAGAGAGGATTTTTGCTTTTGGTTTTGTTTTGCTTTGTCCTGTTTTACCTCCAGAAAAGGAATTTGGATTCAGACTTATTTACTTAATGAGTTTTTTTTTTCAAAAGAGATCAGCAACAATACTATTAAGCCATTCAAAGATACTTTAATGCACAATAATGCCTTAATAGTGATATTTAGGATAAGAGGTGTAGTAACATTTCTAATCTTCTTAATTTGTATTGGATGACATGGGAAATGTCCAAAGTGCCACTGAGAAAACCTTCATGGAATTGTTATATCTCACTGATACGTGTTTCTCTCTAGACTCATGGGGAAGGTGAACATCTAAATGTCAGAGAATGTAGATAAATGTGTTCATCTGCTTCTGAAGTGAACTCTGATGTGTGCATACAAATATCTAAATATATACTCACATAAATGAAAAAGACATACAGGTTGTCTAGGCATATCTACAAAAGACCATGGCATCTTGCTTTGCTTGGAAAATTATTATCCTATCCAGATCAAATTGCCTCAGTAACTGTTAATTATATAAAGTAGAACAGACTAGTATAGCTTTTATAAACATTAAATAAATACGCTTGTTCTAGTTTGTCATTCGGTTGCTGTGATAAACACTATGACCAAAAGCAACTGGGAGAAAAAATATTTATTTGGTGTCATATGATAGCCCATTGTGAGAGAAATCATGCCAGGAACTTGAGTCTGGAAGCTGAAACTAAAACAGGCCATGGAGAAACAGTGCTTACTGGGTTATATAGGGCATTTCTTCACAAAGTCCATGTCTATGTGCCTAGGATGATACCAAGTTTATCGCCTGGGCCCTCTCTGGTTTATCAGCAATCAAAAATGTCCCACAGGCTAATCTAATGGAAGCAATTTCTCAAAAGCAATTTCTTCTTTTCAAGTTTGTTTGCTTTTGTGTAATTTGACAAAGTTGTATGACACTTGCTCAATATAAAATTATAAAATAACTGCAATTATATAATCTAAATTTTGTCAGTCTGTATAGTTTGACTTGAGAATGATATGCTTCTCTTAAAACATAAAATGAAGAAAGAGTAAAAATTGAAACAATACTTTTTAGAGTGGTAATCACAAATTAGCATATTTTTAATGTGAGTATTAGTATAGATCTGGAAACAGATATTTATGTGCATTAATATATCAATTATAAAAATGTATATTGATATTTGGGATATATTATGCTTTTATAGCAAAAATCATTTTATCACAATAGCTTATTTATTTTTCTTTCATTTTAACTACCATAAGACATTCCATTTTAATCATAATAATAAATCCAATTAAAGCACATAAATAGACATGGTGTGTGTGCACACTTTCAAGCTATTTTAATTTTTTTGATGGTCTTAACTGTCATCTACATTGCTAAAATGTAGATAATTTTGTTAGTTGTGTTTGTGTCAACTTGAAACAAGCTAGAGTCATTTGGGAAGATGGACTCTGAATTAAATAAAAATGCTTCAATAAAGTGGAAGTCAAGACAAATGTATTTCTTACTTTCTTGACTAATGAATTAGATGGGTCCAAGGTGGAACCAACTTTGAGTAGAGGATCCTTAGTTGTATAAAAAAAATTGACTTATTTATGGGGACCAAACTTCTAAAGTTCACTTGTTCATGGCTTCTGCTTTACTTTCTACCTCCAGGTTCAAGCCTTGAGTTTATTCACTGATTTCCTTTGAGAATAGATTGTAATGTGAAATGTAAGCCAAACAAACCCTTTCTTTCCTGTCTTGGGGTCTCTATTGCTGGGAAGAGAAACTATGACCAAGACAATTTTAATAAAGGGAAGCACTTAATTGAGATTGACTTCTCTCTTCAGAGGTTTATTTCAATATTACTATGGAAGAAAAAGTGGTGACATGCAGGCAGATATGGTGATGTAGGAGCTGCGAGTTCCACATCTAGATTTGCAGGCTGCAGAAAGACAAAGGGAAAGAGAAACTGGACTTTACTTGAGTATTTGGATCCTCAAAGCCCACACTTTCTCCAATAAAGTCACCCCTATTGCAACAAGGCTACACCGCCTAATAGTGACACTCCGTCTGAGCCTATGGGGGCCATGTTCATACTTTTTTCAAACCACCACACTCCCCTTACCAAGTACCCAAATCCCCTGGTATTTCTTTTGGCCATGGTGATTTATCACAACATTGATTTTACAGTCTCTTGGATACCATAAGACACTCAGTGATAGAGCTTAGCACCTGCATGATCCTAGGACAGATCCTTAGCAGCAACAGGACTCTAAAACAAAACCACTTGTGTGTGTTATGTGTTGTGTGTACGTGTGTAACACACATATGTAATTCTGATGAATAAATTTCTCCAATTAGAATGATCTTCTTAAATTATGTAGGTTTTGAATATGAAGATTAAGTAATGAACTATTTGTTATTTATTGTGAAATGCTCTTGTAAATTAAAAAAGTGGAGTTCTTTAAGAAGCAGTTACAGTAGCAGATCATAAATTGTGCTGATACTCATATCTCTCATCCATCTTTTTCTTAAATTTTCTTTTCTTTTTAATTTTTTTTCATTTTACATACCAACCACAGTTCCCCCTCCTTATCCTTCTTCCACTCCCACACCTTACCATCCTCCATCCAATCTTCAGAATGGGTAAAGCCTCCCTTGGGGAGTCACCAAAGTCCAGCATACAAAGTGGAGGCAGCAACAATCCTATGCCTGCTGTATCAAGGCTGACCAAGGTATCCCTTCAAAGGGAATGGGCTCCAAAAAGCTAGTTCATGAATCTGGGATGACTCATCGTCCCACTCTCAGCCACTCCCCCCAAAACAGATTAAGCCACATAACTATCAACAACATCAGATGGTCTAGTGCTGTAGGAAGTCTTGCAGCCAATGGTTACCCGCCCACTGGAACGTGTCCTCTTATACTGTTTATAGCAATGTAGAGCGTGTGTCCAGTCTCTTTTCCAGCTTTGGGATTCAGTTTCTGATCTCCATTCCATGAGAAGATTCTGATTTGTGAGTCTACCCCTAATTAAATAACTATCTTTTATCAATTCTGAGCTGGTGTGGGATTACTTTTAAGCATCCATTTTCTTCTGGTGCTCAATGTGGATTTGAGCTGGAGGGATACCATGGATCCACCACTGGAGAAAGATGTGCTGAAACTTTGCTGGTAGGCAACTATATCATGGTGATGCACAGATTAATAGAAATTGGTTAAATTAAGATGGAAGAGTTAGTCAATAAGAAACTAAAGCTAATGGGCCAAGCAGTGATTTTATTAATACAGTTTCTATGTGGTTATTTCAGGAAGGGCTGAGCTATCTAGGTGGCTGGGATGAACAAGTGGCCTCCTGCAACAAGTCTAGTTTGGTCAAATACAGGTTCTCTGCATTTAGCCCAAGACTTATAAGTATAAGCTACCACTAGTTTGGGTCAGTTGTCTCTTTGGTTTTCCTCATTGTGACTTTGACCTTTCTTGGTCAAGTGATCCCTCCTTCTTTTCTTCAGCTGAACTCCAGAAGTATAACCCAATGTTTGACTGTGGGTCATTGCATATAATTCCATCAGTTACTAGATGTAGGTTCTATGATAACATTATGGAGTCACTAATATGATTACAGGGGCAGGCCATTTCAGACAGACACCCTCTCCATTATTGCTATGAGTTTTAGCTGGGGTCATCTTTGTGGATTCCTGGAAATTTCACTAGCACCAGGTTTCTCTCTAACACCATAATGGCTCCCTCTTTCAAAACAACTCTTTCATTGCTCTCCTTCTCTGCTATTCACCCAACTTGGCCTTCTCAAGCCCTCTTGTTTCCATCCCCCATCTCCTCTCTTCTATCCCACTTCCCAGTTTAGCCAGAAGATTTTAATTATTTACCCTTTCTGGAGTGCTGAATGTGGGTCCCTCTTAGGGTCTTCCTTTTTACTTAACTTCTTTGGGTTTTGTGGATTGTACTCTGATTTTCCTTTGATTTAAGTCTAATATCCACTTATAGGTGAGTACATATCATGTTTGTCTTTCTGGGTCTAGGTTACCTCATTCAGGATGGTTTTACTAGTTACATGCATTTGCATGCAAATTTCGAGATGCCATTGTTTTTACTAATGAGTAATATTCCATTGTGTAAATACACCTCGTTTTCTTTATACATTCTTCATTCCATGGATTTCTAGGTTGTTTCCAGGTTCTGGCTTTTACAAATAATGCTGCTACGAACAGAGTTGAGCAAATTTCTTTGTTTTATGATAGGGCATTTTTTTGAGTATATGCCCAAATGGTATTGTTGGTTATTGAGGTAGACTGATTCCCAATTTTCTAAAAAAACTGCAATACTGATTTCCAAAGTGAATGTACAACTTTGTACTACCAAAAGCAATGGATGAGTTTCCCCCTTAATTTATATCCTTTCCAGCATAAACTGTAATTGTTTTTGATCTTAGCTCTTCTGACAGATGTAAGATGGTATCTCAGAATTGTTTCGATTTTCATTTCCCGGATGGCTAAGGATGTTGAGTAGTTCCATAAATGTCTTTTGGTCATTTGAATTTCTTCTGTAGGTAACTCTCTTTTTAGAACTCTACCCCATTGTTTAATTGAATTATTTAGTATTTTGGTGTCCAGTTTTTTGAGCTATTTTATATTTTGGAGATCAGCCCTTTATCAGATGTTAGGTTGGCAAAGAATTTTACCCATTCTTTCAGCTGCTGTTTTCTCTTATTGACCATATTCTTTGATTCTCAGTTTCAGGAGGTTGCATTTATTAACTTTTGCACTCATTGTCTTTACTACTGGTGTTATATTTATGAAGTGGTCTCCTGTGACCCTGCATTCAAGGCTAGTTCCCATTTTATCTTCTATCATGTTCAGTGAAACTGGATTTATGTTAAGACCTTTGATCCATATTTACTTGATTTTTGTGTATAGGGATAAATATTGATGTACTTGCATTCTTCTACATGTCAATATCCAGTTACGCCAGCACCATTTTTGAAGATGCTTTCAATTTCCATAGCAAAATTTAGTCATTTTTGTCAAAAATCAGATATTTATAAGCAGATGGATTAATATCAAGTTCTTCCATTTGATTCCATTGATCCACCTTCCTGTTTTTATACCATTACCAAGCTCAAGCGCTTGGATTTTTTTTGTTGTTGTTTGTTTATTTGTTTTTTGTTTTTCTTGTTATAATGCTTTTTTTTCATATGAAGTTGAATTTTTTCTTTCAGCGTTTGTGGAGAATTGTGTTGGTATTTTGCTGAAGACTGCAATGGATCTGTAGATTACTTTTGGTAAGATGGTCATTTTTTTATGTTGATGGTGCCAATGCAAAAACATGAGAGAGCTGTCCATTTTCTGATATCTTCTTCAATTTCTTTCTTTAGAGACTTACATTTCTTGCCATTTTTGTCTTTCACTTGTTTTGATAGAGTTATCCCAAAATATTTTATGTTATTTATGGTTTTTGTAAAGGGTGATGTTTCTCTGATTTCTTTTCCAGCCCATTTATCATTTATAAATAGGAGAGATACTGATTTTAAGAATTAACCTTTACTATGATCTAATTATTATCAGATATCCATGAAATCCAGTTCCCCTTAAGGGCAAATGTTATATGATCATTATTTGAATAAAATGGACATCATTCTTTGAATACAAGTATGTCAAATAGAGAAGAATAAGTGTCTAGTACAATTCTTAAATAATTATTAGATCCACAAATACTGATATTTGGAAAATTAAGTTAAATATCCAAAGCCTGAGTTGTTGACTGCTTTCCTCTTATTTTAATAAGAAATGTGTGATTTTAAAAAATAAATGTGACCTAACTGAACTCAGATCTCTGCCACAGTAAATATGTTTAAAATTATTATAAATGTAGCTTGACACATGATATAATAACATGTTTATACTGTTAATAATAATATTATATAGGCAATGCGTTTGATAGATATAAATTGAAATTTATAGGTGACCAATATCATACACTGTGGATTGCGAGTTGCTTCCCCTTGTGCTTTGAGGCTACTTGGTTTCAATCCCAATATCACTAGACAGGTTTGTTTTATTCATCAGTAGCAGGGCTTGATGGTTAGCCTTGACAGAGAAGTACCTTGAAAGCTAGAGAATTTTCTTAGAATATTAATTGAGGGAAGAAGAATTCTGAGTGCAATGAGCAACATCCAATGATCTGGAAGCCAGAATGTAAAAAAGGGTACTGGGGAGTGGATGAGGCAAGTATGGCAGATATTCTCTCTCAGCTTCATGGCCATCAGAAAAGAAATAATCTCTTGGTTACAATATATCCCTTCTATGAAATTCTGTCTCATTAGGTCCAGATGTAAATATACAATCTAGAAACCATGGACTGAAATTCATAACATGAGCCACATCTATTTTTGCCATCTCTTAAGTCATTCTTTCATGTGTTAGTAACAGGGAAGAGAGTCTCACTATCACATCATGGAAAAGAGCAGAATTTGCAACATAAAACATTGAGTATAACAAATGTTTGTCATTTTTCATCATATTAAAATGAAAACATAAGCAAGGATTAAACTCAAGTCAAGCACTGTCTGTAATAGGGAATTAAGATATTCCCCTGGCAAGACCTGTGAAGTACACAAATGACGTTGTTTTATGTTCTAACATGAACAGTGTCTAGTTAGTACTGACACATTTTTTATAACAATGTGTAAATCTGCATGTGTCAAACAGTAGTAAAATAATAAAATTATTCAACATTTGAATCAATGAAAAGTTGGATTATACAACTTTTTGAAATTGTATTCAAAGATCATATAATCAAGCACTATTTAATGAATCTATTCGCTCTAGATATAGTCCATCTTCCTTTCTAGCATATCTATGTTCTTTGTACTTCCTTTCTCTCCCTTAAGTATTTACTGGGTTGTAGCAGCCAACACTGAAATTGAATAATTATTCATAAGTCAGGAGGAATGAACTTTTTTTTTTGGAAAGCTTGCAAGTGGACTGCTCTGTTCCCTAATCAAAGGCAGATGGATAAGGTTATCCCAGAGGATATTAACATGCAAGTTTTTCAAGGCAGCACCTGGAAGCTTACTCAATTATCTCCTACATTTTTCAAACAGTGCATTGTTTGAGTTTCTTCTGTAATTTTAATAATCTTAAACTCTATGACCTTGGGTTGAAAGTTGATGAATGTGAAAGAGTATCTGAAAGAATTTCTTATTCACAAGTTACTGACATACTAGCATATCACTTTCAGAAATTTATTTATCTTCCTATTGACCATAGTTACAGCTCTGAAAGTCTTATATAGCATTATGACTGTTTATTGCTGTGTGCTCAAAAGGACTTTAATATTTTTGCAAAGTAGTGCAACATAGTTCACATGAAATAATATTAAGACAGTTTCTGTTTTAAACTCTCTAAATTAATAGTTATATAACATTGGACAAAATATTCTCATTTTTTGTGCTTTTGTTTTCCTATTTATAAAATGCTCTGCTGGACCTTATGAAATATAGTCAAGAAAGGGTCTATTTATATTTTTATTGTTTATTTTGTTTTATGTAAATCATGGGTATAGCATTCTTTGTACATTGGGAAGAGATTTAAACAATAAACTTGTCTAAGTTAATTTAGCTGATTCTATTAAGAAATGACATTAAGTTTCATTTGTTAGTTAATTTATTTGTTGATGGCATAGCATGTTCTCTGATGAATGGTTGTGCTTATAGTGTATATTGAAGTTTTTCATTTCCCCATGAACAAAATTAGTTGGTGCCAAAGCCAGTATTTAAATGTGGGGGTCCTATTCCCAATGCACACCATCAACCATCATGTTTATTCACTAAAACATTTTGACCAAATTTGGGGAATTTTTTTTAAACTTAAAAATCATATAAATTGCTGTTAGAAGGACAGCTAGGTCTACCCCCTTTGCATTAGACACATCAAATTTATTAACTATTTGCTTTAATTCAGAGACATGTTAAACAATTAAACATATTAAATTAAATTGTCTTACCAGAACATTTACAATTGCTTTTATAAAAAATGTGTTGGATAAGACTATTAATAATAATATTTTAGTGACACAGTGCTTTTAAGATGTACCCCCATGAGCCAGTCGGTGGTGGTGCATGCTTTTAATTTCAGCACTCAGATGTAGATCTATGTTGAGTTTGAGACCAGCCTAGTCTACAGAGTGAGTTCTAGGACAGACAAGAATGTTATATAAAGAAACTTGTCTCAGAAAAATAAGAAAAAATGTACCTCAAGAAACACAAAAGTTGTTACAAATCATAGTTAAGGATCTGTGAAGTAGGGGCCCACTTGTTCATTTCCTAGCTGCCCAGACTCTCAAAATAATCAAACAGAAACTGAATTATTTAAACCACTGCTTGGACTATTAGCTCTAGCTTCTAATTGGCTAACTCTTTCTTCTTAATTTAACCCTTTTCCATTAATCTGTGTATCACCACGAGGCTATGGCTTGCTGGGTAAAGTTCTGGCATCTGTTTCCAATGGTTTCTTTCTGAGTCTGTTTCCTTCCTCAGCATTCAATTAAGTTTTCCACACCTACCTATATTCTGCTCTGTGATGGCCTAAGACAGTTTCTTTATTTACCAATGGTATTCACAGCATAGAGTGGGGAATCCCACATCAGGTCTGGGATCAATTACCTGGTTACTTTTATCCCTTCATTGAATTCTCTAATGTAAAAGAACAAATTGTTTTTTTTTAAATTAAAATTCAAAGTCTTTCAACAGACAAATCTAACCCCATATGCTAAAATTTGATTCAGTAGAAAACTGTTGAGGACTGGACTAACAAAAACACTTCTTACTACGGTAGGAGCATGGGAAAATAAAGACAAAAACCACAAGACAGTATCAGGAGGAAGTTTCGTGGATTATTCAGATCCTGAAATCACCCACTTTTATTTTTCCACAGCTTTTATACCTAGTATAAACTGGGGGAGAGGGTAACAAAAGACTTGATTAACTTGATTATACAAGAGTTGAACTTATATTTTCATTGTTGCCTAGGTAGTGAGATGACACAAGATACATATTCTCATGTACACTTAGTCACTAGGCAGAAAACAGCTCCTCCACAGGTATCCTCATAGTTACAATGGGAGAAGCAGAAGTGCACTGGCATATCCTGACCACCTGTTAGGACAGCACAATCATCCTTCAAAAGGGGGCCAGGCAGCCATCACCTGAGATAAGATGTGTGATTAAGCTTTGTTATTTACCAAATCTCTGACCCTCAAATAAGGTGAGAAATGGGCCTGCATTTCTTGGCCTCCACAGAAAACAGTATTAAACAGTATCCTGATTTTTTCTTTCTGAACAGTATATCTGGGAAAATAGCAATCCACAACATTCTTCATCTCATTGGGGGAGACTTGGGATCTGTGAACTGTTTTGATATGTTGAATTTCCCAACTTAATTCCTGCTCTCTGACTCATATTATAACTAACTAGTAGCTATGGTGGCAATCGGAAGGCTTGTGATACACATCCATAAGATATCTTTTGCTGGTGGCTATGCTCCAGAAGGTGCAAAAACACACTGATACTGTTTAACAGTAGTAAGTATAACATTGCTTTAAGACATCATATCACACACTTGCAAATAGAAAAAAGGGTATTCATAGATAAAAGAATTGATTCTGAAAGCATAGTGAAAATATGTCTGATATTCAATAAATTCAAATGCAGTCATGAGCAAAACCAAATAAAAAGTGTTACCATGCCTCAAAAGTATGACAATGTTTTCTGGAAAACAGTGATCAGGCAATGACTTGTGCAAGCAAGAAGTTCAATAAATATATGTTCAATGAAAATTTAGAAGAAATAAATTTCTATGTACCTCACAGGCACACTACTTCCATATTAGTCACAACGTCTAGAAATGGCAGAGCTACCTTTATATTCACTCATTGTAGGACAACCTATTAATGTTTCAGCACTACCTATCTATGTAGTTTCAATCATTGTCAATAACATCAGCTTATTACTGAAAGCCCTTTATAAATAAAACCTGGTAGAAAAATTTAGAGTCGTGGTTTTAGATATTTGTCCTTTGTGAAATATTTTCATAAAACCTCATACATCTGTCACATATAGTTTTTTTTTCCACATTCAATAACATTGCCTTAATTGTTCATAGGACTGGGACTCTGTTTCTTTGAAACCAATCTCTGATTTAAAGGGAATTCGTTATTTTTATTTATTTAAATTCCTCTTTCCCATGATATTATATTACTGGTAATAATATCCCTGCTATTTACTATTCCTATCTACTTTTGCTATAGCCTACATCCCTTTGTTATTCCTTTCTCACTCACAATATTATTTTTTCTTTTAACAAAAGTATTTGAAAATATTTATCATTAACATGACATTTGTAGAATGTTGATTTAGGCATATTTGCTTCTGACATTTCATCCTACTTCAATACCTTTATGGTTGAGCTCATGATACAAATAAATGATGTATCACTCTGCCACTCACAAGCCTTTCTACCATTCTGAAGGCTGGCTGAATTTTGAGACTCCTTGGTATCATCTAGAAGTTGTTGTGCTTTTCTATAGCTGTTGATGATTCCAGTAATTGAATTTTTATTTTATTTTTAGATACAGGGATTCTCTGTAGCATTGGACCCTGTCCTGGAACTACCTCTTGTAGACCAGGCTGGCTTTGTACACACAGAGATCCACCTGCCTCTGTTTCCCAAGTACAAGGATTAAAGGTGTGCACTACCACCATCCAAAAATCTTGCATTGCATATTTATCCACCTGAACTAGTCATCTATAGGAAAGACCTCAATTGATTGTCCATCTTATCAAATTAGAATACAGAAATACTAACACCCACTTCCTTTAAACAGATTCAGTCAACATAATGGTATCCCATAGAAGTTGTATGCATAGTCTCTAGTTTATATTAGTCCTAGTTCCACTATTTGAAAAGATTATGTTTCTTGTACATAACTTAATCCTCTCTTAATTCTTTCTCCTGCCTTTGCTCTTTATATCTTAAATTAACCTTTAACATTCCTCTAAAGCACTTAGACTATGAGAATCATACTATATGAACAATACATATTACTTGAGTTTATGTTGCATACATATTTCAATCATGGATTTTCAGAAGTGTCAATAAGCTTTCTTGTGTACTTCGGGGTCTCTCAGTTCTCTCTGTGAATTTTAAAAAAGAATAGCACCAGGTTATATATTTACACATACTTATCCTGTATCTACAGTATTGACCAACATTCATTAGGTTACAAATGAATAGATAACATAACTATCTTTATATTTCAAGCCCTACTGCTCTACTAATATATTTGGTTAAAAAAAAACAAACAAAAAACAGTGTTAAAATAAATTACTTATTCCAAAGCTGATTTTCTTCTTCCTTTATGCTGAGGTTAGGCCCAGAAACAGGTGAACCCTTGAAGCTTCCTGTACAGCAAATCTAGGAATTCTGACTTTTATGGAATTGTAAGTACAATGACTCATAAGTACAATGACATTTATTTGTTACTATTAAAATACATTAAAGACAAGCAGTGGTGGTGCATGCCTTGAATCCCAGCAATCCTGAGGCAGAGGCAGGCAGATATCTCTGAATTTGAGGCCAGCATGTTCTATAAGAGCTAGTTCCAGGACAGTTTCCAAAGCAACACAGAGACACCCTGTCTCAGAACAACCAAAAATATAATAAATTAATCGAGATAAGTACTATTTAACTTTTAATAAAGTAACTCTCATATTCCCAAAAACTAAAATTAAGGCAGCTTGTTAGTATATTACATGTTAACATAACAGGATACTAAGTATTGTTAATTTGGGGCACATTATTATCACAGTACATAATATCTGACATCTATTTTGTTCAAATATTGTTCCTATTTGGTTTTCACTTAATTCTTTTCCTCCCCCAGAATTAATAAAGCATCATTTTAAAAAGTTTATAACTCTGGCACTTTAATATATAATATTATATTCCCCTTTTAATTTCATTTCCATTTCTAGTCTTCGGTATCTTCCTTTGAACTCAGTTTTGGAAGTGCTTGGGGTAAGTAAAATATATCACTTTAAAGCCATTGTGATATGACATAGTCTCAGTGATAGTCTAGTTTTCTTTTTTTTTTTGAATGAATTTTGCAGGGCAGTTGTAAAAATCTGCCTCCTCTATGATTAGTTGTGATATTACTGGCTTTACTGAAGACAAATTTATTCTCAGTCAGTATTATAACACTACTATGGAAAGCATAAAAAGTGAAATGTGGTTAAGGTCCTCATTCTTTTCTGGGAAGTCAAGTCCTCTTAATTTCAAATGTTCGGCTTCTAGAATTAAACAATAAAATCTAAATTAAATTATTTTCAACAATTATGTCTCTTATTAATTTGTCAAATAACAACACAGAACACTTTTCTTTAATGGCTTTTTTTCCCTCTCTTTCCTCTATTGACAAACTGATCCTCTGAGATCATTGGTCTCTTGTTTGTCTGATTATGTTGCTATTTATTGTTTTTATTCCCTAGAATATTTGTTACTTCTAGCTCCCTCATTTACTTTCTCAGGTTTTCTTGTTCATCAAAGTTCAGCTGCATTATTGGTTTCAAGCTAGTATGTTGTTCAAATTAATAGAGTTAGTTTTCTCTAAACTTCTTTAGTTCAGTGTTTTACAACCTCAAGATAATTTTGGCGTAAGATATTAGTAGCTTCATGCTTTGTTTCTTTTCTTGAAGAGATCTCATGATTTTTAAAGTCCTAGAGGATGTGTGGGTTGTGTTTATGATACTACTCCTCACTTTGGGCTAGATAAACAGGAGTTATATCAAGAAACGAGATCATGCACTTTCATACTCAGCAAAGATACAGAGGTCTGAAGCAGTATCTTTACGGTCAAGGACTCTGTCTTCATTGTTACTGTATGGGCGCTTCATGCCCAGGCACAATGTGCTACTACAAGAATGTCCTGAGAAACTCAAGTCTTGGGTGTAATACAAGGGGTGATGGGATGTAGGAGGGTCATCTCTCTATGTGTTACTTTCATTGGTTAATAAAGAAACT
>LOEQ01006972.1:67290-91130 GCA_001685075.1 Bramus lutescens | reverse complement strand
TGATCAATGCATTTATTTTCTCTATGGTGTCTTCTGCATCTGAGATTCTTTCTTTTATCTCTTGTATTCTGTTTGTTATGCTTGTCTCTGAAGTCTCTGTTCGTTTACCTAGATTTTCCATATCCAGGTGGGCCTCTGGTTGTGTTTTATTCATTGACTTCATTTCAGTTTTCAAGTATTGAACTGTTTCCATAATGTTTGATTGTTTTTTCTTGGTTCACTACAGTATCTTTTATGGATTTACTCATTTCTTCAAACTTTTTGTTATTCTTCTCATCCATTTTTAAGGGAGTTTTTTTTATATCCTCTTTAAGGGTCTCTATTGCTTTCATAATATCACTTTTTTCTACTTCTTCTGGATTAGGGTGTTCCAGTCTTCCTGTTTTAGGCTCACTGGGCTCTGGTGTTATCATGTTGGTTTTCAGATTTTTGGAGGAATTTTTGCTTTGGCACCTGCCCAACTCTGCCTACAAATGCTCTCCAATGGATCTTCTGATATAGGATCATGGCCCCTTGCTGGTCAGCGACCTCTCCTATGGATCTTCTGGTACAGGATTAGGGGTCCTATCTGGCCAGGGCCCTCACAGACAAAGCAGACAAATGTCCTATCTTGCCGCTGGCAGGCTATTGAACCAAAGAACTCCCACCTGGTTGAACTCTGGTGGGTTAGGGTCACGGGTTTGTCCGACTCGACCCCCTAGATACCCCCCGAAGAACGGAAGGGAGGAGGTGACTGAATGCAAGCTGGGATGGTGTAGGAAGACTGGGGCATTAGCCGGGGTTTGTAGCCCCTGCAAACTGAGCAGGAAGTTTAGGGTCTTAAGTGATGTCTGTGCTCCATTTTCCCAGGTTAGGAATGCACTCACCCCTCTGATGGATCCTCTGGTACAGGATCAGGGCCCCTTGCTGGCCAGGGGACCTCAGAGACACAGACAAAGAATCTACCTTGCTGCAGGCAGGCTATTGAAACAAAGGAACTCCTGCCTGCTTGAACTCACCACCCAGTCCCAGTGCCCAAACAGGCTGAGCTGGGGGATCTCTTGCCCCGAAGAAGGGAAGAGAGGAGGTGCCTGAATGCAACCTGGGATGGGGTAGGAAGTTATGGGCAGTAGCCGGGGTTAGGAGACCCTGCAGAATGAGCAGGAAGTTTAGGGGATGGGAGATTTCTGTGCTCAGTTTCCCCGGATCAGGAACTTACTCACCCCTCCGATGGATCCTCTGATACAGGACCAGGGCCCTTGCTGGCCAGGGGACCTCGCAGATGCAGACAAATGATCTACCTTGCTGCAGGCAGGCTATTGAAACAGAGAAACTGCCGCCTGCTTGAACTCACCACCTGGTCCCAATGCCCAAACAGGCTGAGCTGGGGGATCTATGGCCCCAAAGAAGGGAAGGGAGGAGGTGCCTGAATGCAAGCTGGGATGGTCTAGGAAGCTAGGGGCAGGAACCGGGGTTAGGAGCCCCTGCAGAATAAGCAGGAAGTTTGGGGGCTTGGGTGATGTCTATGATCTATTTCCACGGATCAGGAATGTACTCACCCCTCTGACGGATCCTCTGGTACAGGATCAGGGCCCCTTGCTGGCCAGGTTACCTTGCAGATGCAGACAAAAGGTCTACCTTGCAGCCCATTTAATTAGTTTTTAAATAACTTTTAGATATTTTAGAGTCTCCTCATAGCATACCGTAATCCTTTCTACCAAAGGTGTTTTACTGTGTTGTCTCATAAACAACATAGTTGATTTTTAACCATCTTTAGAGCAATGAACCAAGACTTTCCTCAATAAAGAGCAAGGATAAATCATCTACCAAAGAAGCACAATTATCAATAAAAATGAAAAACAAATCTGCAATCTGGAGCAGCAGCAATCCTCTAATTCATGTCATTCTTCTCTCCTGATAGTAACAATTATGATATATACTTTTTTTCTACAATCTATCTGAAGCCACTGGAGATCATTACCAAAAATACATACTTTTATAAAGGAAAATGCATTTCTTTCATTTTGTTTTCTGTGGCAAAATACCATGACCAAAGTAAAGTCTAAAGAGAAACAGGTTTAATCTAGTTTTGGAATCCAACAGCAAAGAATCCATCATGATGAGAAAAACAAGGCAAAATACAGGGACAGCATTTTGGAAGAATCATGAAGGTAGAGAATCACAGTTTCATTCCACAAAAAGCAAAAAGAAAGACAGATAGAGATACAGACATAGACACTGACACAGAGAACATATAAAGACAGAGACAGGGAGAGACTGAGGTAGGGAGACAGATAGAAACAGGAGAGAGAGAGAGAGGGAGAGAGAGAGAGAGGGAGAGAGAGAGAGAGAGATAACAGAAACTAGAACAAGGTGATAAAACTTCAAAGCTACCACTTTTTCAACAAAAATTCCACCTCATAATATCTGGAGTTGCTACTGTTCTGATGAAACACCATCCATGTCCAAAAGTAAATTGAGAAAGAATATATTTCACTTTTACTTTCACGACATTGTTCATTGCTGAGGTAAAAAGGGGTAATAATTCAAAGAGGACAGGGACTTGGAGGCAGGAGCTAATACAGAAGCTATGGGGGATTGTTACTTACTGGCTTGTTTCTCATGGATTGCTCAGCCTTTTTTCAAAACCAAACCTAACCAATCAATCAAAAAAAAAACCCTCAGGAGCAGCAGCCTAGGGTTGGCACAACTAACATTAATCAATAATTAAGCTTTCATTCCAGTAATTTGTAATATAATTCCAAAAGTCTTATATTGCTGTGTCCCTGTATGTTTGATACTTAAAACATGCATCACTCTCCTGGTCTGGTCTGGTTCTAATCCCTATATTTTATCTTTGACAGAGGTCCTGAAACTCTCTAATCATCCAAACTTTGACTTCTCTGCTACATCCCAGGCTTCACCTTCACAGCCTCACATAAAGTCCTTTTGGTCTCCTAGCAGAGTCTCTGTCCCTGTGTTGTTTCTCTTTGACCTCTTTTTTTTCTTTAAATGATCCAGGAGGTATTCAGAACCACTTCAGTCTTGGCTCTTCCACATTTCCAAAATGAGTACATTATGGATGATAATGTCACATCAGCTGCCCACATGGATGAACCCTTTTTCTCCTATACCACAGGTATAGCAGCAGCTGTGTCTGAAATTGGTGATATCCTTCCCTATGCAATTGCTTTCCTAGAACAGGAAACCTCTAGGATTTCTTGTTTCTCCAGTTGGAGGTTAAAGTAGTGTTGCCTTTTTCTCAGGACGTATTTCCTTTTTCTCCACTATTGACCCAGAGATTTCCCTTCGTTGGCACTAATCTCTTTAACAATTACAGCCACATTTTCAACATATGACTGAAACCTTACACTTCATAGTATTCTCTTCCTCTCCAAACTTCCTATTCATTATTTACTTTAGATGCATTTTTTTCCTCTTTGTTTGTTTGCTTGTTTGTTTTAGTAGACTTATATAATAGTATGTTAAATGAGGAGCATAGCCCCCAGCCCTGGTCTGGGAGTTGCATTGCTCTGGACACCAAATCCCAGCATGCCAGAGAGGGGTCAGGACCACTCCCACAGGGTATTTAAGTGAGCACCTAGAGAGAAACATGTGGTTTGGGTTTTGCAAGGGATCTTTGCTGTCTTGTCTCCCCACCATGTGTTTGGCCACCCAAGAGTGTCTTGCTTAATAAAACGATGGGCTTTTAGATTTGGTTTGATTTGACCTAATTGGATTTTTTTTTGTGCCAGCAGAGCTGCCTTTTTTCTTATTATATGTAGTGTCCCACCAAGGGTTCTTGGGTTTTTCCTGTGTGGTCTGGGCCCCAGGGCCTGGGGTCTGAGACCATGCTGGAAAACGGTCCTTCCTGCACACGAACTCCGCCAAGCAAGTTCAGCTTCATTTGGTGAGTTTCCCCTTTAAATTGTATGCAGGTAGGGTCTTGGGGTGACCCATCCATTTTTTCAGGCCTTTCTTGAAGTCACAGCTATGCCGAAAGCCTGACTGTCAGCGGCAGAGGCAGGGCCCTCTGCTGAGATGGAATTTGGGTTCTGGAAGACATTCCCTCCCAATTTCTCATATACCCCATGTAGATTAAATATATATTATGCCTGACTTAGTGCCTCCTTTCCAGTGGACACACTGCCACAGGCCCATGTAAGAGGCATAATTTTAAAGTGGGGTTCTTACATCTCCTAGCTGATTTCAAATAACTTTAAGCAGACACTTAAAACCTTTTTTACATTTTAACACTAACTTAAAGAAAATCACACTCCAAGCCTGTGTTTTTCAAGTTTGGGGCTTTCATCCTTCCCTTTCCGCTCTTTCTTCTCTTTTCATTGGCTACCATGCACTTTGTCCTACCTCCACTTCTGTCTCTTTCTGTGTGTGTTCATTCACCAACCTCCCACTTTGTCCCGCCCCTACTTCCATCTCTCTGTCTCTCTGTCTCTCCCTCCCTCCCTCGCTCCTTCCCTCCTCCCCCCCATGTATTTTTTTTGGCACTCCTGCTCTTTTTCCCACCCCGAGCACACACAGAGTTCTGCACAACTGTGCAGCCATTTTAAAATTCTAACCCTCTGTTCCAAAGTGCTCTGCTGCTGTGCATCCAAAAAGCAGCTGCCACTCTAAAGCTGCCCAATGCTGCATGCCTTCCACCACTCTGCTTCTGTCCTGGGTTCTTAGATGACAAAGATGCAGCGCCGCAGGTTTCTAGAGCACACTTTCCCAAATGTGGCAGGCAATTTGCAGAGCAACACTTGCCCCAACACAGGTTCTTATCTGTGCCTGGCACCCACCAGGCACTCCAAAATTCCCAGCTGTTTCCCTGGTCTCTGCGCTGCCCCACCTTCCATGCTGACAGCAAACATTCCCTACTCACAAATTTGCTTTTTCACCCTGTTTTTCCACTCTAAACTCTATAAAATTGTTTGGCCTCTATGTTTCTGGTCTCTCTTCCAACACCTAATCGGCTGACACAAATATCTAAGTATGTTCTGCTTGTTTGTTGAAATAGTGTGTCCACAATGTGTGTAACTGTGCTTTTGTGTTGTAAATTTAAATGTTGTGTATGTATGTGATTCCAGAGTACAACAGCTTTAAAAATTTAGTTCATATGTCCAGTTGAAAATACCAGACAATGATTTTTGTTCTCAAGTGCTTTTTCAGACCGGACACCACGGCATTTTAAAAGAAAGTTTTTAACACAGATAGACAAGCCAGCCTTTGCAGCACCCTGTATAGGTCCTCCAAGAAGACAAAAGACCTACATTTCCTGGCTTCATTTGGGTCTGCAAAGCACCCACGCAAAAGAAAAAAGGTCTTTTTTTCTCAGGGAATTGATCAGCTAATATGCCAAACCAGGTAAGACATTCTTCCCCTCACAGAGAAAAAAAAAAAGAAAGAAAAAAATCTTTGGGCCTCTCACTCTCAACAGCTAAAGCCCAAAACTGCTTCTAAGCCTATTCTTATCCAAGGACCAGGAGAGGACTTGGGATAGCCTAATGGCCAAAAGCTGTCTCTTTTTTTGCTCATCTATTCCTCCAAGATCTAAAGGCATTTGACAATTCAAGGTAACTGTTCTTTAACAGGCTTCGTAGTCCAGGATTAACAGGTTTCAACCTTCAGAGGTTCAAAGTTCACAATTTTCTCTAATAGCCTTCTACCAGTTCTTTTACAGGATCCAGAATTGTTCCATTGCTACACCAAAATCAGGTCTGGTACTATCTAAGGCTTTCAATTTTCCATTTCTAAGCATATTTTTCAGGTTACTCCTGCTGCCTACCCAAGACCAACCTACAAAATGTTCCCAGGACAACACTGAAAGCGCCTGTGCCACTTCCTGGGACTTCACCATTGACACCAGCTTTCCTGGATCATGGACACCAGACAACTAAAATCTTGTTTCATTTGCTATTGTGTCTTATACCATGGCTAGCTCCACTTCATAGAGCCCCAGTAATAACATTATCTTTTTCTTCTCAACACCTGCCTTTTTACCTCCCTCAAAAAAGAAATGTCCGGTGTCTCTAGGATGACAGCAAACAGGATGCCTTTCCAGCTACATCACCCGCAAAACTGGATCCAGCAGCATCCAGCTCTGCCCTCCCCATGTCACCCTATGCCTGCAGGTAGTAGTAAGACTTGAGTCTATGCCCTTTCTCCAAAGAAACCCTAAATTGTTGCTCATAATTGTCACTTCAATTTCCTGTCATCCTTATATACAAAGAGTCTGGAATGTTAAGTTAGGAGCATGGCCCCCAGCCCCTGGCCTGGGAGTTGCATTGCTCTGGATTCCAAATCCCAGCATGCCAGGTCCTGACCCCTCCCTGGGTGTGTTAGAGTCAGGACAACTCCCACAGGGTACTTAAGTGAGTTCCTAGAGGAGAAACACATGGTTTGGGATTTGCATGGTCTCTCTGCTGTCCTGTCTCCCAGCCATGCATTTGGCCACCCACGAGCATCTTACTTAATAAAACAATGGGCATTTAGATTTGGTTTGATTCAACCTAATTGGATTTCTTTTGCTGGTGGGGCTGCCTTTTTTTCTTATCACAATAGTCAGAAATAACCATAGAACAAACTTAAGCTTATGTTGCTTTGAATTTCATCTACCAAAAAAATCATTTCATTATTTTTATATCAGTCTCACTTAAGTTCTCAGAATAGAGGCAGAATTCAGCCATTATTTTTGGTCAAAGTTTAATGAGTGACCCCTGACCCTTTCTAATATTTTATTCCCATCTCAAATAATACATACAGGGCTCTAATATTCACAGTTCTCTCAGCATTTGTATTTTATAAACCCTCAGTAGAACAGCACATTTCCAACATTCAGTAAATTCTTCAACCCAAATTTCTAAACTTTCTCACAAAATGCTCCAATAACTTACTTGACTAGATTTATCAAATAAACATTCCCCTCTTGGTACTATATCTATATGAACTATGTTTTTTGCTGTAATAAATTATCTTGACAAAAAGCTGAAGATGGAGGCTAAAAAGAAATCCCGCATAGGTTCAGAATTGAGCATAATAAAGGGTTGCTTATTTAGGGGTAGACTCACAAATCACAGTCCTGTCCATGAATGAGGAACAGGAACTGAATCCTGCAGCTGGAAGAGAGAGGGAAAACATGCTTTAGATTGGCATTTATACTATAAGAGACCACGCCCAAAATTACTGTCTGGTATAATTGCAAATAGTCTCTGAGTATTTTGTAGTTTTCTGATATTCCTATTTGGAGTTCTGGTTAGAACATTGTAAAAACAAAAAAGTGCACCATTTCAGCTAACCAAGTTGGAACCATCTTGAGCAACTAGTACTCAAAACGGTCTTATAATAATACTACCAGCATCATGACATCATATCAACCAGGTGGAGTCATTGTTGTGGGGCCCCATCTTCTTTCTGGAACCTTCAAAGATTATTGCAGGAACACTCATTTTTCATTGTGGAAAACTTAAATATTTTTGCACTGATATATATTCAGTGAAAGGTAAAATAGAAAAAATAGGTATGAAGAAAAGTATTTTTTTCTAAATACATTCTTTTTTCTTTCTCATAGTAGGCAATTCCTGATATGAGACAGAAACTCTCAATTTTTATTTTAACAACATGCTTGGATTTAGAGAAGGGCAGGGCCAACTGCAAAACCAGCTTTGATTTTTAAGTGAGTTATAACTATTATTCTAGTTTATGTTTAGAGATTCTTACCCTCAGGTGACCATTCCTCTTTAGGCATCTATATTTTCAGGGACTCTTGGCTGTTTGAAGATGAATATTTTCCTGCAAAGACAAGAACAGAACCCTGCCCCAACCCTTATGAGGTTTTCTTACCACCTGATGGGTTGTCACCTCTGTGGATGAGCCATAATTTCTATTTCTGAAGTGATATCTTTTTTCTAATTGAACTTTATTAATTTTAATAGTATCAATAACCTTTCTTCTTCCTTGAAATGAGAGCAAAACCCCTTCCCCAATGTAGCACATATTCTAGTTTCCATTGTGAGGCCAACACATCCTTGAAATACACTGGCTGATTTAATTCAGAAGTTTTTATTTCTATTATCTAATGTCTCTCTGTGCTGTTAGTTTCTTATTAGTGTTGAGAAAATACAAAGTTAATAAAGCATTATTCAGTCTATTTCTGGGGGTATTTTTCATCCCTTTCTGATTGTTTAATAAATCCTTTATAGTTTGATTTGATCTTTCTGTACCTGCCTGAGCTGAAGAATTGTTTGCTATACCTGTTATATGCTTTATATTATAATAAGCAAATAATACTGTTTTATTTTCTTAGAGATATATGCAGGAGCATTATCTGTCTTTATTTGTGCACGTATACCCATAATGGACATAACTTCTAATAAATGTGTGATTATTGAATCAGCCTTTCTGGAGCACAAAATAGTTGCCCATTGAAAACCTGAATAAGTGTTAATGATGTGGTATAAACATTTTAATTTTCAAAAATCTTAAAATGGAACAAATCCATATGCCAGATTTCATTCCTTCAGGTACCCTTTGGGTTACTCCATGCAGATAGTTTTGTTTGGTCATAGAAAAGGCAAGTAGAATATTTCTTTATAATCTCCTTATCTTTTTGACATGTGATAGAAAATTCTTTCTTTAGACCTTTGATATTTATATGGTGTTGCTTTTGGAATTATGAGGCCTTTAACACACTTCCAATCAATAACTGATCAATTTTCGCATTTCCTTGCGCTAGAGCACATGTCAGACTTGTATAGTATTGGATCTGCATTATGTATGTGGTACAAAACCTATTCCTTATTATATCTTAAATCTGTATGAATAATGAAGTCAATTCTGTATCATCTGGTATAAATTAAGTGGTATAAATATGCAAGACAACTCTTTCTGCAAATTGTGAATCAATAATTATATTAAGAAGTTCTTTGAAATCCCTTAGCAGCATGAGAAGAGCATACATTTCTGCCTTTTAGTCAGAATTATAAGGGCAATGTTCCACTTTACATAAATCTTCTGATGTGTAACTTGCCTTTCCTGATTTATTTGCATCAATATAAAATGTACAGTCTCCAGTTATTGGTGTGTCCTTATAATGCAGGGAAAGATCCAAGTAGTTATCTTTATATGGTTAATTCTGTCACTTTTGGGACAATTGCTATTAATCTCTCTTTAAAATTTAGAACAAGCTCTTTGCCAAATTTTATTGTCTTCCCATAATTTTTTAAAATTTTATCAGCAGTAAAGGGCACTATAATCTCAGCTGAGTCTATACATGCAAGTTGACAAAGTTTCAATATTCCTTTTATAATTAATTCAAAGACTTTTTCTATGTAAGTATTTAATTTTTCACTTGGTTTAGAGGTTAAAAAAAGATCCATTGTAGTATAATATCTTCCCTTTGCATTAAAATTCCTGTAGCAGAAATTCTGGAAGGGATTTTGACTAGGATGCATTAAGATTTGGATTCACACTATCCATATGTGTTTCCTGTAATGTGCTTTCTTCAACAACAATCAATTCCTTTTCTACATCAGGTATTATTCTCTGGGACTATTTAAGTCTTTGTCACCATTTAGGATTTTGTTTAAATGAACTGTTATGTCTGTTGTTATCCCAACAGCTGGTTGTAGACTGGAAAGGTCTCTTAACAATTTTTGAAAGTCATTAAAAGTTCACAGTCAGTCTCTCCTAATTTGTGCCTTTTGTGTATTAATTTTCTGTAAATCTATTTTGTAACCTAGGTAATTGACAGAATCTCCTCTCTGTATTTTTCAGGAGCAATTTGTGTTCCATGTTTGACAAAACTTTTATTCTTTAAACATTCTTTCTAAATTATCTATGTTTGAATCAAATAGCAAAATATCATCCATGTAATGGTAAATTATAGATTTAGAAAAATTTTATGTATTTCCAATGGCTGACTAACAAAGTATTTGCATAGGGTATGAATATTGAACATTCTCTATGGAAGGATGGCACATTAGTAACTCCTAGTAGGTTGAGAATTATTGTAAGTAGGTATTGTAAAGGCAAATTTTTATCTGCCCTTTTCTTATAAAGGTGTAGTGAAAAAACAATCAATAACTATAAGAGGCTATCCTTTTGGAAATAGAGAAAGCAGAGGAATTCCAGATTGTAGAGGGTCCATAGGCTGAAAATCTTTGTTGACAGCTCTCAAATCTGTCATCATTCTCCATTTACCAGGTTTCTTTTAAACAACAAATGGAGAAGAATTCCAAGGGCTGATTTATTCTTTAATATGGTGAGAATCTACTGGCTCCTGTACCAGCTATTCTAAAGCCTGCAGTTTCTTTTATGTTAACGGCCACTGTGTAACTTGTATTGGTTTCTCAGTTAATTATCTTAAAGCTAGAGCTGTTGGAACCTCTAAAAGTTTGCTAGTTGCTTTGTTTTCTTTTACCACCTTAATGGCTGGTGACCTTTATGCATAGTATCTTATAATATCTTTCCCAGAATTATGAGTTTTGGGGACTGCAAGAACGTTAATCTTGGTATTCCATAGTTGTAGCAGGTCACAAACCCATAAATTGACTGCAGTATTAGCCACATATGACCTCAGCCTTGCTGTCTGTCCATCTAGCCCTATACATTCAACCAAACTTGTGCCTTGTTTCACTTGAGATAGGGTTCCAATTCCTTGGAATTGAACCTTTTGAAAAGGACAATTTGGATGATAAGATTCTGGAGTAATGATACCGACATCTACACTTGTGTCTATCAAATTCACAATTACAATACTATGTATATGTACTCTTCAATTTCGTCTTGCATCATTTATATAAGTTTGGCAGAATATATGTTTCCTATTTCCTATTGAAATTTTTGATTCATCCTTCATGTTTAATTTATCATCCAGAATGGTATGATTTTTTACAGAAGACTCTGGATTTTTAAATTCTCCTGTAGCGACATGTCCTCCACAGTGACTGGGAATCACTGGACCACTTTTGACTTATGGGCCTGCAAGAGGCACCCCAAGGAGTTTCCCAATGGTATTGGTTTCCCTGTCTGTCTTTTATTGATCTTTTTCATTGTTCCAATATTGGTCTTTGACATAACTTCTACATAATCCAGAAGATTGATACCTTTTTATTGCCATCTCCAGAGAAGCCATTATGTTTAGGAATTCCTCATCTACTATCCTTGTCTCAGATGTCCTATTCTACCACAATTAAAATATTTGGCATTTTGATGTCCCCTCATACCTCTGTAAATTGCTTCTTCTACCCAAGATTCACCACTATAGTCAAATGTCTCAATGTTTATTGCGTGTAGGATCCATTCATTCATTGGTGTTGATCTACACTTTAAAGGCCCAAGTAACTTTTTGCATTCTATGTCGGCATTTTCAAAAGCCAGAGATTCAATAAGTACTTGCTTAGCATCTGGGTCTGTTACTCCTATTTGTATAGCCTTAGTTAATATTGTAAAAAGTTGCTAAAGGTTTCTCTCTGTCCCTCTTTAACCCTGGTATATGATTTAATTCATTTTCTTTGTTCTGGAATCCTGTCCCAAGCATTTAAGACTGCTTTGTGGCATAGGGACAAGATTTGTTCATTGTAAAGAGCTTAAGCCTGTGGGTAAGCATAAGTGTCTTCACCAAGAATTTGATCTTGGGAAGTCTCAAGGTCTTTTTCTCTTCCATGTTCTAAATTTTTTGCTTCTTCTGTACAACAATATTTCCACATCAGTTGGGGAGCATCATACAGAACTGCTGAATCTAACTGAAACCAGTCATGTGAAATGACCTTAGTGCTAGAAGCTCATGTCTTTATCATCTCCATAACAAATGCAGAATGCAAGCCATAAGTTATGACAGCTTGCTTAATTTCTTTTAGAAGGTTAATTTCTATAGGTATCCATTTACCTTCTTTGGATTCTTTTGAACATTTATAACTTGATGCTTTGTCATAGTAGATTACAAGGTAGGAAGCTAAAACACTAGGTGAGTCATCTCTGACAGCTACTGGTAAGGTTGAATTCTGTCTGTCTTTGTACCTTCTTTCCCTGCTCATCATCTCCAATTGTTCCAAATCTTTTTACTACTATCTTTTGTAAAGCACGAATCTCTCTCAGAGAGAGAGAGAGAGAGAGAGAGAGAGAGAGAGAGAGAGAGAGTGTTGTTTTTTTTTTGAGAGAGGGTTTCTCTGTAGCTTTGGAGCTCGTCCTGGAACTAGCTCTTTTAGACCAGGCTGGCCTTGAACTTACAGAGATCCACCTGCCTCTGCCTCCTGAGTGCTGGGATTGTAGGCATGTGCCACCACTGCCCAGCAAAATCTCTTGCCCTGTATGTATTTCTAGTAATTTCATTGAAGCACCTAGCATTTGGTCTTTATTTTTTACATGTAATTCCAATGTGTGAAGTTTTTCTTTTAAAGACAACAACTAATCTTTGAAAGTTATTTGGGTAGCATGTAGATTGCCTTCCTGGAGATATATTCTACTAACCTATTAAAACTTTTTAACAGATTTTAATTGTCAAATTCAACAGTATGAATTATTTCATAAAACTTTTCAGTACCCTTTGACATGAATTGAATGTTGTCTTTTAAATTAATGTTATCATTTTCAATAGTATAAATTCTTTCAGGTAACTTGATTTTGATGGTATTAATCCTGTCAGCTAGCTGTTCATTATTAGTTTGAAACACTTTATCATTTCCAAAAGTGACTCATTCTTGGCTCTGTTATCAAACCATTTTCCAAATTGCTGAACAAGCTTAGCTCTGCTGTAGTGGGGGTTTTGCAAAATCCTGCTTAGTAGGGGAAAGTAAGCCAAGCCAATAGGGGTAGGAGACCTTCTGGGCTATGGACCATTTGGGCCCTCTATACCAATCTACCTTGTAGGTGTAGAGTTCAGATCCACATGAGGCACCAGATGAAGGTGGATACTAAAAATAATTCCCACACTGGCTCAGAAATGAGTATAATAAAGGGTTATTTATTTAGGGGTATACTTACAGATCACAGTCCTCTGCACAAAAGGGGAACATTAACTGAATCCAGCAGGTGGAAGAGAGAGGGAACAATGCTTTACATCTGCATTTGTAACATAAGAGGCCATGCCTAGTGGGCAGGTAACTTAAAGGATACTGCCTGTAAGATTTCTTACAGCAAAAAGCAACTTAGATAAGAAAGAGTTTATTTTGGCCTAGATTAAAGGAGGAGTAAAATCCATCAAAATACGAAAGGCATGACTGCAGAGCTGTTAAACAAAATGATCATATTTGCAAACACACACACACATACAGAGAGAGAGAAATAGAAAGAGAAGTTAAATAAATCTATAAATCCTCAAATTTTTTCTACCCGTGACACTTCCTTTACTTAGATTCCACCTTTATAAAGTTATATAATATCTCAAAAGAATAATAGCAACTGGGGGGACCAAATGTTTAAACAAATAAGCCTTTGTGAGACATTTCTCATACAAACTATAACCACTTACTTGCACAAATCTATGTTGCATAATGTAGAACTCTGTGTGATTTTTAGGGGGACTGAATAACTGCAGGATTGGGCAGGACAGAAACCTTGGTCAACAATTGGTGCCCAGTGTGGTAGACTAAATCCATGTAAAACCTGGGAGGGCTTGAAAAGAAATTTTAGACACTAAAAAACATAGTTTAGCTACATTTTCCCTCCAAAATGGGCTTTGCTCACTGACAGCATGCTGAGACTCTTTTAAGAGAGTTTTTATTTTTTCTGATTCAGTGGTATCAGGCAAAAAGCCATGCTGTTTTTAAATGCAGGATTTCTTGGATGTACTACCAGCACAAACTCTGGCTTTTTCAAACGACCAAATATTTGGATGGATTTGTGAGTAGCATGCTGCAACTTGATTGGTGGCAATGTAGTCAGGCTATGTGCCTGGATGTGGGGCTAGCAAGAAGTACCATATATAGCCTAGTGATGGTACAGCTTAAGTTTGAAGAAGCATTTAGCATTTTAAAACGTGCTTCTATACAGTAAAGAATTACAAATATGCAATAAAATAAAATCTAGATGGAAAAGACCTCTAAATGGGTCACAATGTTGGATAAATGTATATAGGCTTGGAAAAGAGAAAAACATACAGAGATTTACAAAAGGAAGTAAATGATTATTAAATATTAAAACAAAGTCTTTAAAGGACAGAGTATAGACAGTCATAGATTAAAGGAGTAAAGATAATAAAATAAATATTAAACTTGTAGAAAAAGTAATACAGTAAAAACAAGCCATGCAAGGATGGGAAATTTATAGAGTCTGGACTATGCATATTATTGTATTATCTATAAATTTTTTGATTGTGAATGAGCTAAGTACAGAGAGACATTTCATTGTATGGGCAACTAAGTTAAGACAGTAGGTATATTATAAAGGTATCATGACTTAAATTTTGGTTCTAATGATAAGTTTCTTAGGAAGAGACACTATTCTCTTGTTTCCACAGAGGACAAGATCCTGTGGATTGCTTCCATACTGATGTGGTTTGATGGAACAACATATGTATTCTTCAAATCTTTCAGAAACCTTCAAAATATGGCATTTAAAAAGTTTTAAAAGCTTAAGACTTTTCATGAGAATGAGACATATCTTTTCTTGGCAGCATAAGCTACTTCAAGAGGAAGATGGGCATTGAAGAGGTTCCTTATAGAGTTGTTATCTGTTTAGGCAAGAAACTGCTCTTGCCTGGATTGTTTGATAAACTGGACATGCAGAGCCTGCAGATAAATGACTGCTGAACTTTTCAAGACATGAGATGGACTTTGGGCTACCTGCTACATGAAAGAGTCTGCTAGATGTTCTTTCTGTAGGGCATGGAAAAATGTGAATGACAACCTGCCAATATAGGTGGCACTGTCTTTGAAATTTCCTGATTCATGGAAAATACTGCTGGATACTATGGGTCTGTGGGCTGAAGATCAGATGGTACAGAAGAACTTTGGGTGACTGTCCAGGCAGCAGGATGTCTCTGTCAATTCTAGAGATTTAGAAGTTGCTTATAATGCACTTCCTGTTTACTTAGATAATATTATATCCTTCTGGAATCTTTGATGGTGTTAAAGAATTTATAGTTATAGTTTTCCTTAGTTATGATTAAATATAAAGTAGATATAAATACTGTAAGTGTAATTCCTACATGATACCTGTTTTGCTATATATAATTTAACTATGTTCATGGTAAAGCCTTTCTTTTTATTTAAACAAAAAAGGGGAGGTGATGTGGGATTTCCCTCTGTATGCTGTGATTCCCATTAATGAATACAGAAACTGTTTTGTGCCTGCAGCAGATCAATAGGGGAACAGAGCTAGGTGGAGAAAACTGAGATGAATGCTGTGAGAAAGAAGGGTGAAGTCAGAGAGAAGCCATGGACTGCCACCAGAGTCAGACATGCCAAAACTTTGCTGACACCACTACCACATGGCAATATACAGATTTATGGAGATATGCTAAATTAATATGTAAGAATTAACCATTAAGAAGCTAGAGCTAATGTCCCAAGCAGTGGTTTAATTAATACAGTCTCTGTGTCATTATTCTGGAGCTGAGCAGCCGGTAACCAACCAACATCTCACTAGCTACAACAAATCTCTTTTCTCTTTCCTAATTGTTTCTCTGTGTGAATATAAATGGTTTGTCATTTCTTTCAAAAATTGAACCGGAGACCACTGAATCTTTAATTTATTCTTCTTTCTGATGTGTTATATTGATTTAATTTTTCTCCTCCTCAAACTTACCCACATTTACTTCTGTATTTTTTGACTGGGATACTTGTAACACATCAGATAGAATTTCAGAATTTAAGTATTAAAAAATTGCTAAAGGAATGCAAACTAAGTATTGAGCAGAATCAAAATTACTAAATTATTTAGTTAGAGGGAAACACAGGAATATACTGTCCCAACTCCTCTATAACTAGAGGATAATCTGCAACTTTTAGAAATACTGGTATTCAATTACAAAATGTGAGCTTCAGATAACAGCTCACAAGTTAGAAATGCATAAACATTTTTTGAAATACTAATATCCAGCCTGTGTTCATCTACAGCAAAATGTTTTTTAAAGATAGCAATTTTCTTCCTGCTTTTATGATCTAAAAACCCTAAAACAGTTTACTAATAATTAGATTCTACTTTGACTTTTCTTTCTCCATTATTGTCTTTTATATTTTATGACAATTTTCAATAATACTTTTAATTAAAGCATTATATTCCATTTTCTAAAGAAAACAATGTAAAATAGCTGAATGATTTTCAAGTACATTTAAAAGCCTGTTTCAGCAAATCATAGATTTTATTTCTGAATGATAAATATAATTATTAGGGTGTCATAAATTTACAGATTCATTTGGAGCTTCTGATCATTATTTTTTGGTCTAGCTGAGTGAATGAGTGAAACATCAAAGTAATGACATTCACTTTCAGATTATTCTAACTTTCTAAATGCTGGTAACCAGAAAAACTTTATTATATTTTTCCTTTAACCATGTTTGTTTGTTCTTACATTTGATGCTTTCATATATTCCAGTAGCTCATTCATGGTAGTGAAAGCCCCCCCCAAAAAAAAGTTTTCAGGAACCATGAATTGTGCACAAATCAAAATTAAAATGTCACAATAATTAGAAGGTCCACTTCAGAGCTCTAAATGTGCTTATGGTTTTGCATAAGCTCTTTCATTAATCAGCTTCAGTTGTCCAGTTGACACAAGCTACTATTATTAGAGAATTCTCTTGAAGAAATGCAAAGTTCAGGTTGACTTATAGGTGTATTGCTAGAGGAGTGTCTTGATTATTAATTGACAAAAGAGCTCTCAGTCTACTGAGAGGAGTGTTAGTACAAGAACAATTGGATCTTGACTATATGAAGGCTAGATAATCATCAATGGGAATGATAACAAGTGAACTAGAGAGTCAGTGTGTAAGGTGGGATTTTCCATGTATCATGTATCTGAGTTCTTTCTTTCAATTTCTCCCTTGACTTCAATCAATAATGGATTATAATTTTGGGAGGGAAGGCCAAATAAAGCCTTTCTTTTCCAAGTTATTTTGTTCAGACTGCTTTTATCATATCAACAGATAGAACAATATCATAGAGTTTTCCTTTCAAAATACAAAAAGGAGACAAAAGAGATTTTAGATAACCAATTAATGTCAAAAAGTTGAAAATTGCAGGAAGGAAATTTAAATTCTGTTGGATTTTAAGTTCCCTTAGAAGGTTATTTTTGCTAATTAGAGTAGTTTATAGATAAATAAGCTTGCTGAAATCATTAAGACAAATGGTAGCTTTACAGATGATAGAAACATTCACTTATATTAGGTTCCTTCTCTCTGAGGTATTAATCTCTTTGATGATTACAAATGAATAGATACAGGTCTCATATAAAATATCTCTGGGTGGTACAACTTCCAAAAAATCTTTTAAAATAGACTTGTATCCCAAAGAATAGAAAACGACCAAGGTTTATCACAATAAAAATTTAGTAAAGTAGGATTAGGAACTCTCTATCTAAAGCTATTAAGATTTATCTAGATGAGGGCACATTCAGTAGTCAGAGGGTTACAAGTAAACTAGTTCAAAAGTCATTGTTATACTAAATGCTTAAAGAAAAACTCTTAAGTAGAATGGAAATGGTACAAAGACAAAAACTGAGTGCCAGCTCTGGAATTCTAAAGGAATGCTTTTTCATGTGTCTGTAGTGTCCATTTAGCAGAAATAAACATTTGGGCCATGAGAGGAGCAACTGAAGTAAAGAACTAAGTTGCTATTAAGGATGTTTTTCTTTGGAAGTTCTTAACAGAGCAAAACAACCATTTTTTATGGTATGTCCATCCAATGAGGAATGTAGGCCGAAAATAAACACCAAGTGGGAACCATGAAATAAAATTACAAAGCCAAACCAAGATAATCCCCATTCCTATTTTGACTCTCAAAACCATGGCTTTATTTTAAACACTCAAATTTTATGGATCTAAACCTCAGGAAGAACATAGCTGAAATAAATCGCTCCTCTTTTATGCAGCTGATATTGGAACAGGAAGGCTAATCTCCATTAATATTGTAACCCAAAATTCCTACAAGCCATCCTTCCAGTATAGCAGGTTCAGATTTTGATATCTCAATGAGTGGTAAAAGACTCATCAACCTGCTCTTTTTATATTCTGCACATTTAAGGCAAATGTCATAACATTTTGTTTGTATAAACTAATTCATTTAAGGAAAATCAGAGAAAAGAAATGAATCTCTCTCCATATAAGTGAGTATCTAAGAAATTGAAAACATTCTTAAACCTGCTGTTATACTGAAAAGTAAAAAAAAAAGGTATATTGGATCACAAAACTTGGTTCAAAAGGTAAGATACTGTGAAGAGAACACCATGCTCTTTTTATGACTGCACTAAAAACTTTTGTGCTGTGTTGCCATACCTCATACCACTCTTTCTTGTATGTTAAGAGTACAAGATACTCTTTATAAGAGTTTTGTGGTATGACTGAGCATCCTTTGGGTATATGCAAAAGAATGCTAGTATTGGGTCTTGAGGTATATTTATTACCACTTTTCTGAGAAATCTTCATAATGGTTTCAAAAGTTGCCATAAAAGTTTGCACTTCTGCCAGCAGAAGAGGAGTGTTCCTCTTACTCCACATCCTGTCCAATATAGGCTGTCAACAGGGTTTGTGATCTTAGCCATTCAGACAGGTGTAAGGTGGTATCTCAGAGTCATTTTGATTTTCATTTTCTTGACGACTAAGAACACTGAACAATTCCTTCAATGTCTTTCAGCCATTTGAGATTATTCATTGAGAATTTTGTTTCAATCCATACCCATTTTTAAATGGATTATTTGTTTTTTTTTTGATGCTTAGTTTGTTGGAAGCCATGGTTTTGGTATAGTTCCTGCTATAACTCTAACTGCCACAGGTTCATATGTTCCAGGGTAGGGGCATGAGCTTTAGAATCATTAGGTAGGAAGATCAGCTATAAGAAATAAATGCAGAGACACAGGATCATAATGGGAGGGCAACTCAACAAATACTGAATGCTGAATTTCTGAGTTTGCCTGTGTTTAATTTTCATATGTTTTATTCCATATTATCTATTTTGAAGGTCAGCCATCTTTCAGATATAGGGTTGATAAAGTTCTTTTCCCATTATGTTGGCCATTGTTTTGAGCAACTATGCTCATATCAGCATTATTCATAATAGCCAGAGCCTGGAAAAAAAAAACTAGAATCCTCTCAACAAACAATGGATAAAGAAAAGGTGATACATTTACATAAAGGAATATTACTCACCTATAAAAACCAATGGTATTATGAAATTTTCAAACAAATTGATGGGATTACAAAAAAATATCCTGGTTAACACAGACCCAGGAAGATAAACATGGTATGTACTCACAAATAATGGATGGTAGATGTAAAACAAAGGATAACTAGACCGCAATCCATACTTACAGAGGAGCTAAGTAAATAGTACTCTAAGAGGGACACATAGATCCCCCTGGGAAGTGGAAATGGTGGAGATCTTATCAGTAAACAGGGATAGGAGCAGTAAAGGGGAGGGAATGGGGATGACAACATGGGGGAACATGATGAACAAGTTGGGGAATGGATGGAATAGATTAATGGAAGAGATATCTTGATACAGGGAGTTATTACTGACCTAAAAAGAAACCTGTTGCTGGGAAAATTCCCCAGAATCCACAAGGATGACCCAGTTAAGACTTCTAGCAGTAGTGAAGAGGGTGCCTGAACTGGCCTTCCCCTGAAATTAGATTGATGACTACCATAAAGGTCATCATAGAACTTTCATCCAGTCATAGATGGAAGCAGATGCAGAGATCCACATCCAAGCACCAGACTAAACTACAAAAGCCTAGTTGAAGAGAGGAAGAAGGGTTTATATAAGCAATGGGGAGGTATCAAAATTATGATGGTGAAACCCAGAGACCCAAACTTGTCGAAGCTCATGGACTCTAGTTCAACAACTGTGAAACATGCCTGGTACTGAACTTGGTCCTTCAAATGTGAGAAACACTTTTGTATCCTTGTCTGTGTGTGGGACCCCTGTGGAACCAGGATCTGTGGCTGCTGCCTGAGCTGGCTTTTTGACATCCATTTAATATGGTAGGATGCCTGGTTTAGTCTTGATGTGGTAGTGGGTTAAGCCTGGTCCTGCCTGAACTCCATGAACCTGGCCTTGTGTTTTCGAAGGAGTAGATGGGGATATGTTTGGCGAAGAGCAGGAGTAGGGGAGGGGAGGAAAATTGTGGTTGGTATGCAAAATGAATAAAAAGAAAAGAAAAGAATTTTAGAAAAAAATATTTAATATTGATCTTGGGCAATATATTCAAACTGCCCTGAGATTTTATATTCTCATCTTTAAAAGGGGCTAAAACAAAATTTTTCTAAATGTGTTGAATTGTCAAAAACAGTTTAAGCATATGATATATCAAAGTACTATATGCATAATATACCTAAAATAAAAGTGAATTTTCTTGCTGAATGTATTCAGGTTTGTCTTGGTAGTGGCAGTCCACCAAATGAACAGAGACTTGAAAATATTATAAGATAAAACTTTCAGAGGAGAGAGATGGTACATCTTTTCTTGAGGAAAGAATAAGGAATATTTTAATGGTTTCTATTTCCTGTGATGAATTAAAATCTCCCTAGAAAAGATGTAAAAAATACATATTCATAAACTACAATCTGGATTTACTACTTTTGCTTCTTTTAGTGAGATATCCACAATTCTGTATTTTTAATTAATTCGTCAGTTGATTGTCAGAGCCAGGCTGGGTGGCATCAGTCAGAGGGTTAGGATCAAATATGTTGTATTAGGTTGTAAAAACTTGTCTGGATTCCAGTTATACATGTATATTTTTTTAATCCAGGAATTGTCATTGTAAACAACTCTAATTGGATAACAAAGAGTTAGATGGCCTTTGGTAGCAAACAAATCTGAATGATGGCTGTCACCATCATTAGATTTCAGTTAACAAGAGTAAAAATCTAAAGTGATTTTTGTTTATATATGATCAACATCTTAGCAAATAGCCTCTGCATATTCAATATTAAAATATGTACATAGAGGGACTTAAAATTGTTAATCTGTATTTTGACAGTTAGGTTGTCTAAAACATGTTCATAAAAATTATTCAGTGATGAACTTAATGGATATTGTTGACAGTAGAGTTACCATTATTTGATTCTTTTCCCATGGTTCCAAAGGTCCAACCTGTGATGTCTTTGACAATAATGTCACTTCTCAAAAGTACTTAAATTACAGAATAAAGATTCAAATTGGCAACTTTTTAATTTTTTTACTTCAAATTCTGACAATACTAAAAATTGTGCTCCTTTTCTATCAAATTAACAAAAGATGAGGGAGCAAGAGAGAAAAAAATCTCAAAAAAGCACCACAAAACACTTTATATTCTTAGCCATAAAGTGGAAAGACCTTTACAATTTCTACTTTCTTATCTAGAATACACAACAGATTATCAGAAGTGTGTCTGTGTTGAAGTTATAAGAGTATTATTTCAGAAGAAGATTGGAAAGATAACACAATGGAATATTTCCAATGATTATAGACACTGGAAGTTCCTGCCCATCTAATATAAATCTTTTACATTTCACTTTTGAGCACTAAAAAGTTTTTTGAGATATTAAGGAAGGTGATTCTTTTAAAATTTCAGAATCTTATAACAGCTTGTCTCTTAAAAATAAGGTTTAAAAATGTTTGTTCTACATTCCATAGTAACCATTCAGTCTCTTAGGTGGCTTTTAGCACTAAATTCATGAAATCTAGTTATTTGAAACACTGTCAATACTGAGTTGTGCCTTCAAATATAAAACTGCAGAAATTTAGTATTAGAAACAGTGTGCAAACTGTAGCCTGATAAAATTGAAATGTATATCATCAGTATTTAGAAGGCATTTGTTCACAAAATCATTCAGAACATGTGTTAGGACCTGAGCATTTGTGCCACTCCCAGTAGACATATGATTAAACACAACCCCAAAATAATAGTCCTAAAAGATAGAGCCCACCAAAGGATTTAGATGACAAAGGTGGAATCCACATAAATGGGGTTGCTGCTTTCTGAAAGGCATTCCAATAAGGTGGACATGCTTGCAAGCATATTACGAAACAATGATAGGCTGCAATGTCCTTGGTATCTGCTAGCATTTTGACCATGGTAACCCAGCCTCTAGAACAGCAAATAGATATAGATACAGATAGATAGATATAGATAGATACAGAGAGGTTTGGGAGAGAGAGAGAAAGGGGGAGATTGTTCTAAATATTTAATTAAAGATTTATAGACATCATAATGGACTAAAATAACTATTTTGCATTATCAAGATAAATAATTTTAGTCTGAAGGTTTTGATAAAGTAGTCATTTAAATTATCATTTCTTTCCATAAGCTTAACAATGAAAGAAAGAACATATGTTTTAAGCAAGGACTTGTATTTATTAAAGTAAGACATTTCTACAGTAAATTTTAAGTCAATAAATTCTGCCTTCTGAAATGGAAAAAGAAAATAATGGAAGAGAGCTGGTTAAATAGAGAAGAAGATATAAGGACAGCATAGATGAAGGAGTATAAGTATGGTAAATAACTCTAAAAACCTTTGGAAAGCTCTGTGGGAACCCACTGCTGTAAAATTTCATATATAAAAGTAGTTTAAAGGTTGTTACTCTATAAAACAGGTATGGCGGAGGGTGTCAAAGAGCAGCCTAAATGATATTCATACATTCTATGGTCGGAACATGAGAATTAGAATTATTAAGCAAAAGGACCAGAGAACTAAGAGGAAGAAGCACAGAAGAGCTTTGGGAGGGACATTCAGTGACTACTAAATCCTGAATCTCTCCACATTTACTTTCCATATGATGGGGAAATTCAGCCAAGCACATTTGGCTAGAGTGTGGCCTCCTGGAGCCAAGGAAGGTAAACTTGGACATCCAGGTGTGCCCACCCCTCTCTTCTTACCTGCGTGTGCTGGACCTTGGTCATGTGAGTTCACCGTTTTCCAATTATTAAACTAAATCTGTTATATTGAGCTGGTCTGGTTAATTCTAATTTACCAGTTGACCACGCCAATCAATTGGTGCCCATTGGGGCTTCTTTGAAGCCCTTTAAGGCTCTAGTTACCCACACCAAATCTCACGCCCCCCACCGCACGCAGTGCAGTGAGGGGAACCCGAGGGGGCCTAAGAGCCAGTTCATCAGGTCCCCCCAAATCACTCAGCACTTCCGCTGGAGAGCAGATTCGCTAGCGCTGCCTGGAAGCTGAAGGCTGGTGCTGTGCTTTGTGCTGCACTCCTGCATCCTCGCTCAGCACTTCCGCCAGAGAACAGGTTCGCTAGCTCAGCCCGCCCGGGAAGCTGAAGGCTGGCGCTGTGCTGTGTGCTGCCCTCCCTTGTGACGAGTCCGCAGCCCTGCTCTACAGCCATAGGAGCGGTAGATTTTCATATGGTGATTAACTAATCCACACAGTACATGGTCTGTGAGTTTAACTTCTTAATTTGAGACTATCTTTCAGAATTGTTTTTTGTTCTCATTCGCCCACCCCTACCTGGATTGAAAGAAATTAAACTAGTGATTGTGAACTATGAACTACATTCGTCCTTTGTTAGAGAGATGGTCAAGACCTGGGCTCTCAGTAACAAGGTCACTTCCCAGGACTGGGTTCAACTGATTTCTGCCGTCCTAGAGAGTGGTCCACTATTGCATTGGAGATTCCTTTTCAAAGAAGATGCCAGCATTTTAGAACAGGAAAGAGCTAAAGGAACTGAGATTTCCCTAGATCAAATTCTAGGTGACGGGCTTTACTCTGATCCTC